>JAOXYL010000061.1:6015016-6041291 GCA_028564955.1 Terapon puta
GTATATATATATTTATTAGTACGTTTGTTATATGTTTGTTATTAATGTATAGGTAGATACCTCATACATAAGGACCATAAGCTGAGCAAACAGGGGGCACAGTACACCGTATATTCAGTCATAAACACAGACATATCTGAAAATACACTACAATTTCCACCCTTTAAACTATTATCTTCTTCATCATATTGTGTTATTTACTGCAAAGATACTACTGATGATTAATATAAGTTTGTCTAACAACGACTGATGAAGGTTGTCTCAAAACATCCATTTACTTGAATGTGGAAATGCTGCCTGTCTGTTGTCATACTTTATGTTCATGTGATACTGTGGTGTGCTTTCTGTTGGTCACTGTGTTGTTGTTTCTCATTTGACCACGTAGTGAAAATGTTACCTTATAGGTCTCCTCACCTACAGTGATTCTTGAAATGCGACGTCACATGCCTCTGCCAAGCAGTTTTCTATAGAGGTCATTTTTAAAAATAGAGTGCAGCTTGGTGCGGGAGCTGACTCTTACTGCTATTTATAGAATTTGAAAGGTTTAGAGCAAACTTTTTCTCCTCCACCTCAGATAACAGACAAAACGCTGTTTCATCCGCATGTTCCCAGGTGTTACTGTAAATTCCTGGTGTCACAGAGAGATGTGTTTGTGTTTCTGATGTGGTTGAGTTTAAAGTGTAGTTTGCAATCATATGAAGTAGTAGATGTGGCATGATTACATTATTTGGTCTGTCTCACAGAACTGTATTACTACTGTGAAAAACACTAATACTGCAGTGTTTGAATTGGGGACAGATAGACAATGTAGACACTTTAACTGTTATCAGACATCTTTTGAATTGCATCCTTATTTATAATAACTAAGTGTCAGTGTAGTATTTGAGTGTTTGTTTCTAATTATTATTATTATGCTGAAGTGCTACACTGGAAGTAAAAGCTCAGAACAATGAAGATTCTCTTTGCTCATATCAGCAGCTGAAGACTTGATGAGATCATCTAAAGACTTGTATGGTACTTTCATAATCTGTAATGTCCACCTCATAATTTTTGACTGGTTTTGATAAAAAACTTTATATTTTATTTAATTTGATTCATGCCATTAACTGTAATGTGTTAGAAAATGATTTGATCACATTTTGCACTTTGGTTGCACTAACTGTGATAGAGATAAATAATATTTATTATTGAATAAATAATTTTTAAAAAATGGATTCATTGTGCAGGTGTTTACTAAGCATACAGCCACACAAAAATAAAGAGGTTATCACTGCACTTGGGTTACAAGCTTGTTCCCAGAACAGGTTATTGTACAACAGTTTCCTCCTGACGCCCGCAGCTGACATGACATATCAGACGTGGCTCTGATATTTTATCAACTGTGCATCCTGGGTGTGTTTCAACTTGAGTTCAGACAGAAGTATTACTCACTCCCCTGTATTACTCATCACTTAGATGCAACTGCAGCTCAGTCTGCCTCTCCTGTGGGAATATATCGAGCACAACATGTACTGCGAAAGACCTGCCTGCTGCTGTAGGTCCCCCCCCACCCTGCAGCTCGTGTTTTCACTCTCTTTTCTCACCTTCCTCCTCCACCTTCTAAGGTTTCAAAAATGAAGCTTTAGGTGCCTGTAGATAAAGTTGTCTCTAATTTTGTAACAGGCTGCTCAGACAGATTCCATGTGTCTGATGTTGCCATATGGAAGTAGACCCCCCCCCCCCCCCCCCCCCTGTGTGGAAACACCTGCCACTTAACCTTTGGCAGTAATGTCTGCTTGCCAAATAACAAGCAGAGGTGCACTTCAGAGACCACGTGCTTAAAGAGCTGCAGGCCCCTGTTCACTCTCACAGCCCTTTATCAATAATAAATACAGGAAAGATATCCAGGCAGAGTCTGCATAACTCAAATGAGCTGAAACACCCTCTCACACAGGCTGCCGGTTAAAAACTCCAGCGCAACTGTGTCTCTATTGTTTTATTTTTAACGTCATGTCGGTGCCGGTGGGTGTCTCCCAAGTCCTCACATCCCCGCCCGCACTGCGCATGCTCCCCGCATCCTCACCTCCATCCGCACGTCGAGGGACTTGAAAGCTTGAATAAAGATGCTCAGCGTCTCGGGTCGCCGGAGCCTCGTCACCGGGTGAAACCGAGTCGATCGGGACGGACGGACGCGTCACAGAGGAGCCGTGAAACTCCATCAGTCCGCAAGACCCTCCGGATCGTGTTTTTTTTTTTCTTTTTTAATGCGCGCGGGCACCGACATGGAGCTGAAGAAATCTATTTCGGACACCGAGCGCGCGCTCAGGAGCTACGGAGCCGTGTCGGAGACGGCGTGGACCACGGACAAAGGTGAGGACATGCAGCCAGATGTGATGAGGTTTTACAGCAGGAAACGGCAGGTCCTGTCCTCAGGTCTCTCGGTGTGTGTGTGTGTGTGTGTGTGTGTGTGTGTGTGTGTGTGTGTGTGTGTGCTGTGAGAGACCGGGGAGCAGCTCGGCGTTCAGACGGTCCACATGAGTCACACAAAGCGTTGGGATGTATCAGTAGCAATGCCCTGCTTCTAAAGGGCCTATTCATTTCCCTGCATGCACACCACGGGCAGTGCGCGGTTTGTGAATGAATCTGGACCAGCTGACACACACACACCACACACACACGGATAATTTTCAAACTTGTGCTTATTTGAGTGTCTGAGCCCATGCACAAGCAGCAGCTGGAGGCAGCACCCTGGTCCTCCCGCTCACATCAGCGCTGAGGCGTCCCCCGGGCTTGTGAGGATTTACGTCAAAATAGGGGAAAGTTGTCTCAAAATGCCATAAAGTCCTCCCTTCAAGTGCTATTTCTCAGGGCCCCCCATCAATTGTGCAGGAGACATCAATCTGCAGGAGGATGTCAGTTTCTCTTGACAACAGTACCACAGGCTGCAGCCTTTAGAAATGACTGTGAAGCTGAACAAACACCTCTTCAACACAGCCAAAGAAAGAACATCTATCCTGTTTCTATTATTTTGTCCTGCATTTCATCTGTCCCACTTTGAGAAGCTGCAGCAGTTATTGTCTCAGTAAATCAATCGATCATATGGTTAAATCTGTTAAAATATTCGAACATATATATATTTAGATTTTAACCAGACATGCCTGTTATGAAATCCCTGAGCCCAGCAGTGTGACGTCTTCATATTTCTTTCAACCGACAGTCCAAAGCAGAAAGATATTCCATTTACAGTGGAGTAAAATGGAGAGAAAGCTGCATTATTGTCACTTTGGAGGAGCTGGATCAGAGAACGTTTTGCATATTGCTCAATGCACAACGATAATTGTTCATCGATCAATCATCTAATCGTTTCAGCGATAAAAAAATGTCACAAAACACAGCCTGTAAAGCTCAACAAATAAAAAACTTAAACATAAATACACATTATGAGCTGCGGAGCCCTTGCACTGGGTGTCTCTGTTATTTTGCCCTGTTACCGAAAAGTGATAAAGGGCGGCGGATGACGCATGTGTTGACGGAAGCAGCCAAGTGATAACGTCCTTTTAGAAGATGTGTCCCAGTTGCCTCCGCCGAGGATAACTCACCACAGGAGAGCAGGGCGTGAAGAACTTCCAGATTAAGTCAGAGAAGAAGAAGAAAAAAATTGCAGAGGATATTTTTAGACACCGATCCAGCCATTGCTCTCGCTCTCGCTCTCTCTGTGTGTGTCTACCACAGAAACACACACACACACACACAACCAAAAAACAGAAAAGACAGAGGTGAAGCAGAGCGACCCCTCCAGGTTTATCTCCTTTTATCTGGCGTACAAAGACAAACGCTGCCTGTGTTTACCTTGCATTTTGTATCTTGTGCTCACCATCTTTCCCTATTTGGGGTGGTGGGGGGTGGGGGGTTATGGTCCAGAGGCAGCAGCAGTGTGTATACAGTGTGACTGCAGGATGTGTCAGGGGCGTCTGCATCGGATGTCATACAGATGCTGACAGCTCCCCCGCTGTCGAGCACCATGTGGTCGCTGCACCAGGCACGACCCGGCCTCCCCAGGCTGTTTATTCCTCGTTAAATCCTGATCCTGAGGTACACTGATGAGCCCGTTTGTTTTAATGAAACAGGGGGTAATTCAAGACGATTAATTATGCGTGTGAGGAGGCCGGTTTACATCTGCAGGTGACATGAGGGGCAGCGTTGTTTGTGTTGGCCTGAAACTTCACACTCAACCTCACCTGTCCCCGGCGAACGAGCCGCCGCTTTTAATTACGGGGAATCAGCGCTGCTCGTCCCTCGTAATGTTTTTAACGCCGAGCCTGTGAGTGTGTCTGTGTGCAGCGCTCGTTGAGATGTGAGGGAGCTGTTAAGACGTTATTGAGCTGGCATTTTGCCCGCAGTTTGGACAGAGTGCAGCTCAGTCTTATTGACAGTGGGCAAGTGGCTGTGAGACAGAGAGAGAGAGGAGTGTGAAAAACAACAAAAGAAAAACAAGACTAAGTTAAAAAAAAAGGGAGACAAGGGAAAAAGAAACTTTTCGCCAAACTCAAGGTCCTGTTGTGTTTCACGCCACAGAGTTTGTTTTTTGGCGTCAGCGTCTTTTGTCAGTAGACTCGTCCTGATGATGATTCAGTATCAGTGAGGCACAAACAAATCGGGCCCTCCTGTGCAGACTTCTGTCTGCTGCGGTGAGTCAGCTCTGTCCTCAGCAAGCATCCACGAGAAATACCACCAGTATGCAGACTGCAGTTTGCGTTGCTGCAGGAGAACGAAAAGAGCTGCTCTGGTGTTACGAGATACACTGTGGATAAATGTCACGCGTCACATTTGACAGCTCAGGATTAAAGATGTAAATGGTTTATTCAGACCTGTCAGCTTGTAGACTGGGGATTTAGTCTGTTTCGTGAAGAAGGATTCACCTATGTATGGATAACAGGAATGACAACAATTGGACATGTGTCCAAATGAAAAGATAAGATAAGCAGAAATGGCAAAAAAATTCCACTCTCTCAAATGTAAATATTTGCTGGCTCTCTGTGATAAAAAATGGATTATCTTTGAGTCTTCGGCTGTTGTGTTATGAGACAAAACTATTAAAATCACCAATGTGGATACTGGGAGAATTGTAGTGAACATTTTCATTGTCTTCCTGACGTATCAACTACCAAAAAAAGTAGAGATATCACGACTTTCGGCCCCTAGGGTGGGTCGTCTCGCCCCCAGAATCCTGGATCTCACACCCTCCCTCCCTGGTAAACACCCGAGTATTTAAGACCCCACGTCCCCAGTTCCATAATCTGCGGTGGAGACAGATGGGAATATACAGGGGGGACATAAAGCTTGATGACATGCAGCAAAGACGCTAAATCAACTGGCTCAGTTCCGCACTTCCCATTGATGAAATGTATTTGTGTTGTCAAATGGAGATCCACACTATTGCTTGCATGTTAGAGGATGCTGGTGGGGTCAGTGCGCTGCAAGAGCCGCAGCATTTGCAGCGGTCAGCGCATTGATCAGTGCAGTAAGTGTTTGGTCACTGTGGTGTTTAGTGTTTAGTGGCACATATGGAGAGTGGGAGGTCAGTTGTCCGGCTCGGGGCATCGATCTCTGTCAGTACTTGTAAACTGTCAGTAAGTATCACCAGACACCTCAACAACCTTCCGCTTTGCGAACAGACGTGTCGGCACTTCATGTTGCACACGCTGTCACATCATCAGTGATTGAAGCCTTTCAGTGCAAAGCAGTCATTAGCGCCTGAAGCACTAATCTCTGACTAACTTTACAAAGTTGAATCACCTCTCTCAATTACGCGGGCTGCTTTCTTTCCAAATATCATGTTCTTGGCCCGTGTGAGGTGACACGTCACAGGCAAACGAGGTGAGAAATGGGTCAGCAAAGACACTGACGGTATGGGAAAGTTTTCAAGGATGAAAAGACCGAAGTGAAGAAGTCAGGGTGGATCTGTCACATGAAATCAAAAGGAAACCAATTTATGATTTACATCTCAATTAGTATTCTCTGTAATTTAAATGAACATATAAGCATAACAGATGTACCTAAGCAGAACTGTCCTTCTGGAGAAAAATAATGGGACTACTACATTGTTACGAGTGTGTTTCTCCTGCTCTTTAAAGCCCTGCCTTTAAAGTCTCCTGTTTGTCATCCCTGCCTCCCAGGTCATTCAGATGTGTCGATGGCAGAGAGCACCATGGCTCCCGAGGAGATCGAGGTGGAGATGGCTCGTATCCAGCGCCTGCGAGAGGTCCTGGTACGCCGGGAGTCCGAGCTGCGCTTCATGTGAGTTGCCAAAAAAAAACCACACAGACAAAAACAAAAACAAACAGTCATCAAACATAATAGAGCGTGACGAGGATTTGATCAATACAGTTTCGTAAGAATTCCTGCTGCTGTCCTTGAGTGGATAATGAGGTTTTCTGCAGTGCTGTGACACAGCGGACACTCTTATTACGCGCTGTAAAGACACCCAAGTGTTGTTTCCCTGTGATATAGGTTGGCTCTTTCAAGACTGTTCGATACTGAGAGCCCATTTGCTCATTGATTATGCAGAGGGCTGGACATGCCAATAGCAGATGACGGAGTCGCCACGATGAACTCATTGTCTCCTCATCAACATTCGCTGTCTAAACCCTCGCTGCCTTAATCATGGAAATATGTGAAGCTTGACTGTTGATAGATGGGAATATAATAGACAGTAGATTTTGTCTAAGTAACAAGCTGATGTCCTGCTGAGATGCAGCTCTTACAGTATTTATCTGACTGATTGTCTCTGTATGTGTTTTCTGTGTTCATGCATGACAACTGTGTGGATGCGGATAACCTGCAAAGTGTTTTGCATACAGCATGAATGGGAATTGCATATGAATCCCAACTCTTGAACACTGTGGGATATTAGGTGATCTTGGCATCATTTCTGTTAAAGGTGCAGTGTGAAAAAAAGATTTAAAGGTATCTAGTGGCAGGAATGGATCATAATATTACACGTTAATACATGGAGATTATTTCATGCAAATATTTTTATAAACTTAATCTGAGAATCACTGTTTTTTTCATTAGCTTTGAATGAGCCCCTCATATTTACATAGGATGCAAGTCCACCATCTTGCACCGCCATATTTCCACAGTAGTCAGGAGCAGACACAGTGGCTAACCCTAACCCTCTTAAATTTGGTGGGGATCTATTTTCATACTGTCCAGTGGTGGTTACTCAAGATCGCTGATCCAATCACCAGGTTATGAGCAAATGTATGTACTTTATTTAAATATCTAAACATAAAAAAAATCTATTTATTAACAATCCCTCCTCTATTGAAATAAACGTCTGTGTGTTTGTGCTTGGCGTGACAACATCACAGATGAAGTGTCTCTAAAGCCACAGCCGGACACACTAGTTCTCTTAGTAAGTTAGATCAAGTCACCTAAATATCGCTAAAAGAACAAGCAATCTTTGAATAAGCTGAAAACCACCATAATTTATCCTACATGCTCAGAAAGAAAGAGCATACTCAGCTGGTTGAATATCTGTTTTTGCATGAAAACATTACAGGCAATGCTGAAAGTCAATGAAAAACATTTTTACTTTTTTTATGATGTTGCTTGATATGCAGATTTCTATACATTACACAATCCTAGTTTATTTAATGAATTAAACTGTTTCAGCCTGGATTAGATTTTTACAGTGCAATTTTGCTGTTAGACTGTTTTAGTGCTATAAATGAAGCAGAAAAAAAACTGCTTTACCTCCTAACAAAGTGTCCAGTATTGGACCTTCATAAAGTTAATTTATCTGTGTTGAAAGCGTATCTGATTGTCTGACCGCTGTAAGATATCAAAGCAAACAGTGAATTCTGTGGGTCGTTACACCCATTAACATCTGCAGTATGACGGCTGGGGAGTCGCAAGAAGCTGATACACATCTTCGAGGCCTCGCTCAGCTGATGATGTTGGTTCACACGCCCACTGGAAAGGCTTCATTAGGCCGCCACGCTGCTTATTGCTTACGTCTCTGTTGTCAGGCTCTGTGTGACTCAAGCCGGTGCATAAGCACACAAACCACACCGACTCACACACACACTAGCAGATGGAGTGTCAGAGTGCAGAAGCTGCTGGAATCTACGGAAAGCATTGCGAGAGCGAAAAAACAAGGCAGAAGGAGGGAGAAAAACAGAGAGAGAAGGAGAGAAAGGAGCTGTAGGGAGGGGTCAGGGGATGGAAAGAGAGAGGAGGGAGGTGTAAAACGGAGCAACAAGGATGAACGCAGAGGGAGGAGGAGAAGGAGGCTGTGGATGAGTCATCGGCCTGATCTATCACACGGAGAATTAAATCTGTGGTAGCTGTCACAGCTCCGCAGAGACAGACAGAGGGAGAGAGAGGGAGAGAGAGAGGGAGAGAGAGAGAGGCAGAGATTTAGGGGAGAAGAAGGGAAAATGTCGAGGCCCCGAGGTTGAGACGTCAAGGCTGCAGGGGGCTCAGAGAGCAGTGTGGACTGATTTATGTTGCATGTTTTCCATCTGCAGCCTCTCTCCCGATGAGCGACCCATCGGGGCCCGAGGCTGCAATGTTTCAATGACAAGAACAAGAGTGGGTTTTACAGTACAGCACAGGGACCGCTGCTAAAATGATTTGTTGACTAATCAATTATTCAGTTCAGCTGATTAATCGTTTCAGTGATTTCTTAAGTGACGATGCCAAATATTCCCTTTCAGGTTGGCAAATGGGAGGATTTGATGTGTTTCTCTGATTTAAATCAATTTAAAATATCTATGGCTCTGGATAAAATGAAAACAAGTCCATGTTTTGAAGGCCTTATATTGAGCACTGACAAACTGGTATGAGCATTTGATAGCAGGGCTTTTGTCCCACATCTTTTCATCTGCCTCTCAAAGTCTTTCGGCTATTATTATAAATCTTTCTTATTAGGATGTTTCAAGCATTTTCTATTAAAAAAAAAAGAAATACATCATGTGAATGATTGCACTTTTTTTAGATTTATGATGAATTACAGACAATGACTATGACAAAAGCATTTCTCAGTATTATGAAGCTGTCAGATATGCCGGCTCATGACAGAGTAGACTCCAGCCAATGAGTAAAATCATCTGCCGTCTCACAACATCCTCAACTTCACAAAAAATAACACAGGTGACACTGACAGGCCTCTTTCTCTGTGAAGGAGGATAAGACACAAACCAAAAATCGATGTGCTTGTGTTGCTTGGATTGCCATGACAATGCTGACGGAGGGATGACAACCCAAGTGTGGCAAGATATTTTGTATCCAAGGAGCAACTGATCGGTGAATTAACAGTGACACAGACCCGTTGGCCAGGGTTAATAGATATCAAATTAAAGACTCATTTTCTGCCATCCCTGGCTGGGATGGTTAATTTAATCTGCATTATGCAGAGTTATGGTACTATTCAAGTTTAAAAATGAATTTCAGTGCTTTTTGACATTTTTTGACTTCATCTAGATGTGAAGTTGGTGCCTGACATTTTTAGGTCATTTTATAGATCTTTATTGCAGATTTGTTCAGCTATGTCTGCTTTTCTTCCAGGGTTCACTACACAATTTAACTCTGCTTCACGTCATCTTAAGTGGAAGTGAAAGCAGCTAATACCATCTGATGTTCTTTAATCTGATGGAAGACTGTGATTTACTGCTGTTTTTCTCATTTTTTTTCTCAGGATGGATGACATTCAGCTCTGCAAAGACATCATGAGTTTAAAGCAGGAGCTGAGACAGATCGTTGCAGTACCAGGTACAAACACACAAACCTATACATTTACAGTATATACACACACACGCATGTATACCTTTTGCCTTTTGTCACCATCAAGAAAACCAGCTGTAAGCATTTCAGGGAATAAGCTAATCAGAATTGATCCTTGGTGTGCAAAACTGCCCATGCACCCTGTTTGGGCTCCTGGCAGAAAGTGCTTCTGTTTGCAGCTCGCAAGAGTCCCGTAACCTCAGCAGGCATCATGGTGATTTATAGGAAGTGTCGTTACACTAAACTACGCAGGATTGATCGTAAGTCTCAGGGATGTGGTGGAGTTATGAGGGAGAGATAATCATACACACACACGCACACACACACACAGACACACACACACATGCATCATCATGAAGGGAGTACGAACTGAGGGAAGCTTTCCAGGCAAGGTGTCCAAAATGAATTTCAGTAAACACTCGTTCTTTACTCCCTGGATGTTTTGTGGTTTGTTTGTGGGGAAGGCTGCGCAGTCAAATATTGGCAGTGACAATGTGGTGAAGTGCTTCAGATGCTTCACACTTAGTAACATATACATGGAGCCCTGCAGACAGGGAGCCTGGCAACAGCAGCAAAACACTCCTCCTTGCTGAGCATTTACATCATGTGTCAGTGTGTGTGTGCGCAGGAGGGGCGGGTGTCGTATTCAAGGACGCGCACGCACAGACATGGCAACAGCACACATGAGCTGTTTTGGGAAACAAACCGGTGACCTGTCAATCACGGGGTGTTTTTTTTTTAACCACAGCCACACAATGTGCAGGCGGAGGATGAAATAACAGAAATGCATGATAATGTAATGACACCCGAACAGCTTTTGTTTGAATAAATAAATGTAGGAATGATGACAGAAAGGCAGCGGCCTTGAATCAGGGCTGTTGTCTTGATTTTATCCTTACACACAGCCTTTTTCTTTGCTTTTTTAACATTAGTCAGCATTAGTCAAGTAGTCAAGTAAGACTGTAAAAGCAAAATGTCTGAGTGTATTGATTTTAACAATGACTTCTTATGAATTATGAATGTAGTTTTTAAGAACAAAAATATAATTTTCTTATTCAAAAATTTACATTATACAAAAAGTGCTAACGTCCACTTGAATTTTTTTTCTGGTTGGAGCTTTTGTCCAAATCACCCAGCCTGACGAGCAGAAAAAATATGGAATGAAAAAAAAAAAAAGACTTGGATTGTGCATATTTTAGTTATTCATTTCACTGGTCAACGGCATTTTCTCCAGAATATCAGGAATAAGAATATGTTTCAGAATAGTTTTTTTTGGCCAACACATAGTCAAATATATATATGATTTTAGAAATGCCCATGAAATATCCACCATATTTTATTTTTTGTAATTGTAGAATGAACTCTTCTCCCTGGTTGGTAGCAAATCCAGAACACGTGACCTCACTGGGGGCTTCAGCTTCGATCGTGTGTCTTTACATTGTAAAGCCTCCCTTTTCTTTTGTACATTCCTCTGCATTTGGGATTACTGGCCAAACAAAACCGCACACTGTCACACAAAAACTGCCCCTCATTGACATTCCCATGAGCCACTGGGGCCTCATGTGTGCAGTTGTTGAGGCTCCTGTCAGCCCATTACTTCACCCCAGCGCAATCAGTCACGTGACAAACAGAGCCCCCCCACCCGTCTCTCCTCCTCCTCCTCTGACATTGCTGTGCGCCCCTCAGATTGCTCTGCCCTCAGGGGGGGGGATACACACCATAGCTGCAGCGCTCCACTTTATTTCCAGGAGAAAGAGCTGATGTTTGCAGTCATTTTTCAAACCACTTTTCCCCCCCAACTAGCCTAGATACCAGCAGTGCCAGACAACCTACCTCTTTAGCTGCTCTCTGCATGTGTGTGTGTGTGCACTTTGTTTGGTCTGTTTGTTTGCGTGTTTTTTCCTGTGCTTCGGAGTGTGAAGGTTGGAAAAGTGAAACAAAGCAAAGAGGATGTTGCGCACATGGATCTATGACTCAATGCAAATGAAAACTACAGAGCTCTCAAGCATTTGCATAATTAAGTCAGCGCCTTATTTGTTATAAATAATACATGAGGGGAGAATTAAGGGCCCGTTTGTGGAGTGACTCAGTGTTTAAGAGCCGGCTGACTTTGCTGTAAGGTCAGTTTGTTAAGGTCAGTTGCGAGTAACCAAATCTACTGAGCCCGCATTTATATTTCATGTTAGGAAGTGAAGTATTAAGGTTTCAGCTCAGCTTTCTTGTCCCTTGAGGCCATCCGTTTATTCATTTGTTTATGACTCTGCCTATCTTTAATTTTCTTTCCTCCTTTTCCCCAGAGAAAGAAAAAAACAAGAAGCACAGGCAGCGGGAAGAGGAGCTGATCCTGAAGATCCATAAACTGGTGCAGAAGAGGGATTTCCTGGTCGACGATGCTGAGGTGGAGAGATTAAGGTAGATACGGTTAATATCCGGGGTGACGTCGGCGGGAGCTGACTGTCTGTTTGTTTACTCAGACAGGGTTTATTCGCTGTTTGTTTCCCCTTTTGATAGACACAGTGACGGCTGAGAAACAGCAGGATGGAGAGTCATTAGAGTAAATGTGAGCGTGACTGAGGGCGTGGACAGGGTCACTCCATCATCACAGCACTGCCTGCTGTGTGTGTGTGTGTGTGTGTGTGTGTGTGTGTGTAGGAGGGCTGCTGACTGATGACTGTGGCTCTGCATTGTCATTTTCTACTTACTCCTCTGCTCCCACAGATAACCCACAGAGTGTGACACAGAGATAACTTTCAGATAGAAAAACGATGTCAAATCACAGGCTGGTTCTGAAGCGCTGGGCGAGCAAATGGCGAGATATTTCTGAGCTCCAAAGGTTAATTTTGAATGCAAACAGTCAGATATCCCTTTTATGGGTTATTTAATCAGTGTAATCAGGTTTGTTAAAGCTGGCTGCTCTGTGAAAAAACAGCTCAGGCTGAAGGAAATGTCATTACTGTTGTAATATTGTTAGGTCATAAACCCAGAGTTCTGGAAAAATAATAAACCTCGACCTGATAAGAATGGGAGCTATAACCAAATTATTACAGTTTATCTTAAAATCTTTATAACAATCCATCCATTGTTGAGACATTACCCTCAAAGATACAAACGTCATACTCATGGAGTGTGATTTTGGGGACATATAAGACATAAGACAAATAAGTTTTCATCATGCAGTCAGCTATGTGAGGATTCTAGCCATTAAAAGAAGCTATACTTACCTTGACTATCATGAAGTCAGTATATTCATGAACTAGGTCTCTTCTTGTCACAAACAAGCAACCTTAGGGCACCAGAGTATCTGCTGTTGTGTCTGATACACAGCGGTGAATTCCTTTGCTGGATTCACTTTATCTGCACTGCCACCGTCAGTACAGGAATCATTTTTGGAGACCGAGGGTTGAACTACGACTTTCTGGAAGATTCAAAGTTTCCGATGCAGGCAGAGGAAAATTCCTTCATAAATCAGTGTACAAATCATGTGTTTATGTAATGCTGAGCCAACGCATGACTTGTAATAATTTAATGCATTAATTAATGCAGGATGTACTGTTAGCAAATGATCAAGTCAGTCGAATTTATTATTAGTTCATACTTCCTAGATTGTCAATTAAAGCAATGTTAATTCAGTTATTTCATACATTACTTGATATGTAATCAAATTAAAAGGAGCTCAGCTGCCCTGAAAACAGAACCACACCTGTGCCTATAGAAATATGAAGCTATTCCTCTCATTTATCTGACTGTCAGATGCAAACATGTACAGAATAAATATAAATGCAGAAATACAGTTATGTGCCTGAATTGATCGCATCATTTATTAATGATGAGCAACAAGACTTTATGACCCATCCTGCATTAAATCATCATGAGTCATGCATTGGTGAAGCGTTATTTAAGTTTATCATTGGTACCCTTATTATGAAGTATTACTCAGACATCTTTCATCTTCTGGCTACCAACATATTTTGGATTACACATGCAATTTTAAAACTTGGCAAACGGGTTAAAATGTTGTTCTTACTGTGCAGCAGATGGAATATTTAGGGGACAGATAACTATTGTTTGACAAAGTTCTGGGTTTCTCAGAGATCACAAATGGAGCAGATGCTCGGCTCTGTGAGTCGAACAGGTTTGTTTCACCGCAGACATTTGGACTTGTCATTGCAGTTAAAGCGCAGGTGTTAAGGAGTCATCACATGTTCATATTTAATTTGGTGTTTTTTTTTTTTGTTTTAGTGCTAGTACTATAATGAGATGCATAAAGATTTATACTGACAACATCAACCTGCATCTACTACATTGTATGTAAATGTCTGACCTCGTGATTCTGTCTTAACCCAGGGAGCGAGAGGAGGACAAGGAGATGGCCGAGTTCCTCAGGCTGAAGCTGATGCCTCTGGAGAAGAAGCTCAAAGTCGCACAAAGTGAGTGTCCACGTTTGAAATAAACACACAAACCGACATTTGGAGAGCAGCATTATCGTTGCTCACTGTCACTGCCCCGGTGCAATGATCCTCTCTCTCTCTCTCCTCTCTCCTCTGTGACAAGATCCTCCAAAGCCCAAGAGACAAATCCCGGAGCCGCCTCCCAACAAACCATCCATCACCAAGTCAGGAGTGGCCATCATCAAGGACTGCTGCGGAGCCACCCAGTGTGCCGTCATGTAACTGACACAGACCTCCTCCTGACCCCCTCCCAACCCCCGCCCTCCTCAAGTCAGAAACAACACACCCACATCATGCCATACATACATCCTCCTGCGAGCCAGAGAACCTCAGTCAGCTGCGTCTCCCCTCAGAGCTGTTCTGAGATCAGGTTTGTAATTTAATTAAAAGTATCATCCGCAAAGCGTCAGCCCAGAGTTTTGACTCTCATCCCCAATCAGTTCTCGAGGGGGGGTGGCCTTACAGGTTGGAGCTTCTGTAGGTGAAGTCGACTTTATATGTGAAGGAAAGGGAGCTGTAAATAAAAATAAACGAATAAATAAACTCAAATCAGTCCAGGTCATTCCACCACGTAACATTCCTTAAAGATGACAGAGTGGTTTATCGCGTCGACCACGCGTCTGATAAACAGTGCGAGCATTTACAGAACTACAAGCACAATGTCCACAAAGTGAGGTGAATGCTGGGGTTCTCTGTCCCGACAGGAAAAGGAACATCTGTTATCGTCATATCATGTCTTACAACGGGTATTTATTCTTCCATTTCAGCCCTTTAACACCAACCAGTGAACCTCTTTCACTTCCAGGAGACCCATGACTATGCGTTTCTATCATAACACCCCAGTGGGACAAACACATGTGGTTCAGACACAACGTGGCTGCAGATTAAGCGTTTGGTACGTGGATGCTCGAGAAACAGGATGTTTTTGCATTGGAGCTGAGCAATATTTTTGACTCCAGTTCAGCAGTTTAATTCCCTACATGTGATTCTGTAATATCTGCTGTTTGGATATAAAGCTCTGGCAGACAAAAGATAATCTGTGGAGGCCACTGAAATTAAACAAACACAACAGAGCTCATGCAGAAATCATATCAGGCCGAATGCTAATAAATTGTTTCACAAGAACAACCAAGTACATCAAAAGCAACATGAGGCATGTTCTGAGAGGCCTGTGTCCAACTGCAGTAGGGTCAGTATCATCAGAATTAGACGAAGAGAAAATATGCACTAGACTACTGGTTTTAAGATCAAGGAAAAGCATCATAATTCAAGTTTCTTTCAAGTGGAAAGATCAGCGGGCTAAAAGGGTAAAATCCTCCTAATGACATCTTAAAGGAAATATATATTGACGTATAACTGGACAAAGTAATAACATTGTGATGGTTTTGTAAAAAAAACAAACAAACAAAAAAAAAACAAACAAAAAAACACTATAGCAGCTAATGCTAACTGGCCTGCAACCTCATATGACCCACTTACCACAAGTGATTTAGTTACCTCAACACCCTCTCATTACTTTGGTTAACCCCCAGTATACTGAAACATTTCATCAAAATCATCAATGTGGCGCAGTTTTTTTTTTTTTTTAAATGGTCCACTATGAGTCATCACATCACCGGTCACGCCAACATCATCTTAGCCGACAACTACCAGGAATTACTGACTGGCAGTGTGACATAATAATGGTTATTATGGATATTTCTGACAACTTGCATCCTCTGAATTTAGTCTTGCGTTTTTATGATATACACCAGGAAATGAATGCAACTCTCCTGTAAATGCCTACAATAGACGGTGTATGTTTGAGTGTCTTTAGGACTTTAGTGACTCATGTCAAGCAAAGTGTTGCTCTGTCACTTTCCCTTCCTTCTGATAACTTAGCGTTCTGTAGTAGTAGTGAATTTATGAAGGTCCTAATGTTGAATATTGAACAAATATGCAGAAAATAAGAAACTACCTGTACATATATGTTTAAATAAAGAGCATCTTTCAGGAACATGCTGGGTGATTTCGTTCTTTTGAAAACCACACACACAAAGAATTCAAAGAGGCAGGACTGATGCTTGTGAAATTTATTTACGGAAATCTTTTTGGTCCCTTCAACAACATTAGACTGTTACAGCGACTTCTGGTGCAGTGAGGCAGTAAAACTGTGTGACAGAAAGTGTGGAGACGACAGTGAAACAATTGTTGACCAGGTAAACAAAAGAGAAATCACAAGGCAGGAGTTTTAAGGGCACTGCTGAATTAAAGAAAAACTGTTGTGCAAAGTGACGACAAGGTTAGGTACACTTATACAGAAACCCAAGGTAAAGACACAAAAATAATGCTTCAACACCTCTCTGACCACTAACTAATTTCACATTTGTATGTCATGAACCAAACTATGCAAAAGTGCATATTTTGACAGGTCCAGTAGCTTCTCACTGATGTAACCAGAAACGAAAGAGAAGGCTAACTGGGGAATTGTATTCACCCGAGTTAGTTGCCACTGCAGTACTCTGAGGGAGAGCTGGGGTTTGCTCACAAAGGGTAATACATTCTTACTGCCAAAGATAAATCTAGACCTTTCCTGTGAGCATTTAAGCCTCTTTCTATCATTGCCAATTCTAAATCATTCACTATTGTAAACTGCTTGTTCTTTACTCAAAGAGGTCAGTAAAACATCGCAGGAGAGACCTGAACCCAAACAGCCTTAATTAAAAACATTTGACTGGCATCTCAGACATTTTGGCGAGTTCATGGTGGAATCTCTCAGCTTTAATGACTTTTCACACCAAGTCAAAAATCAAGTCCGACAACTCCTGTAACACTGGCTAAAAAAGGTCAACACTGTAACTGGACAGGGACTGATCAAATGGGCACCTACCCATTCTTTGAACGTTTTCTCTCAACACAACAACGCTCTGACTTCAGTGGTGCCTTGGTGGCGCTGAACTTCACAGGCAGCCGACGTCATTTGGTGGCAATTAAGCAGCCAGCAGTCTTGTAAACACTTGAGACAGAGGAAAACGGAGAAACCAACACACACCAGTAAGTAAAAACTCCTCTATGAGAGACGTGAGGGATCGGGAGGTGTGATGGCGATTCCATTGGCACCGTGGCAAATACAAGCCATTGTAAAAGCCCGGCAGAGTCCAGAGAGCCGCAGAGGGTCCCTCTGTGTGTACGTCACAGTCTGTCCAGGAGGCTTCCCTGAGCCCCCATGGTGCTCCACAAACAGCCTACCGCCTCCCTCCCCGTCCCCCCTTATCTCTAAAAACTCACAACCATTCGCCTCGTCATTAAAACTAAACAAACTCAGGAGTGCTCACTGCTCCCCTCGAACTCTTCCAACTCAGGCAGCGTGGACGTCACCACGGATACAGTAACCACCAGCAACAAGGTTAACTCAAGAAACCTTGAGCATTTATGTGGAAACCGCAAGAGTGACGCCAACTCTAAGATCTCTAAAACATGGTGGAAATAAAAGTCTGATCTTAAAGAACGTCTTACCGTCATCTGTTCCTGTCTGCTCCTCCTGGGCTTACACCATGCATAAACTCATTTATGCACACCATGCATATTTCACACCACCTACTCCAGTGTAAACCACACAGACAAAATACAGCTAAAAGAACACAAACACACTGGCTGAAGCCAAACAACCAAAGTATATCTCAGTTCCTGCTGCCCAAGTAAACACCTGGCCGGAGTATTAAAGAGCCACCTTTTTCCCTTTCGGGCCTTGATTCTCAGGCCCTGGAGACGCCGGTAAAAAACCTCTGTTATAAATTAAGTCAAAGTGCAAGAATAATAATTCCTGAGAGCAGTGCTTGTCGCAGTATCAATCAAAATCTTGCCATCCATGCTTGAACCGTTCAAAGCCTGTCAGCTTGCATTAACAAAAGCCACCATCTGAACAGTTAACACTAATGTTCATCTCTTCAGTCCTACCATCCAACTCTCAATAAGCACACACCACACATTTAGGTCAAACTCTTCCACAGACTACTAAATACTCTGCACAATATATAAAGGAACTGAAAATACTGTCCTTTGGCTACTTCACCACTGAGACAAAAGATGAGAATATACCTCAAAGAGAAGCTACCGCTTTAGAAACCTTTAGCACTTTATCCAAGAGAAGACGTAAAGAATGAAACAGCCAGGTTGATTGACAGGTCTTCAGTTACCCACAAAGCAAAATCTCCCAAAAAAATGTAAATGAGTCCAAAAATGAATGAATGAAATGCACCGTCTTTTGGGATTCAGCGAAGAGGTACAAATGAAGGTTTCTCAATATAGTATATGAACAAAACATCTCTATAAACCTTCGGTCAATTTTAGGAACTGAGAATGTGGGCAACTATATTTCTTGGATCTAACATAGAAAACTTAGTTACTCATCCTCAGCATTTCTCCCGATATTATCCAATGTTCTGTGTACAGTGACAACTAACTCATGATTAGACCTGTGCTGATTGTACACCAGCGGGCGTTCTTAGACACGAGGCTCTAAACGTTCATAAAAATATAATTTAACTTCCCTCGAGGTGAAATCAAACAGGTTACAGTAGATGAATTTGGCAAATTAAAGAATTGCAGATAACCTGCAAGAAGAAAATCACAGCTTGATGAACATCATCGGAATAACGCACTGATTGCAAAATAAGCAAAATGAGCAAACATATAAACAAACAAAGACGGCCGATGAGTGATTAAGAAGAAAGCAGAAGAATGCAACAGTCTGTTAGGATGTAGAGGGGACGATAGCAGCGCTCGTGGGGTCTGCGTAGTGTGGTCAGTGTAGCCGGTCAACTCTGGTATGTAGAGTTACACTTATGTGTCAACTAGTAACTGTGTGTTTGTGCGCAAGTGTATGTGAGAGGGATCAGAGGCCTGCTGTGAATGAGAAGTTGGCTGCTAGCTTATATCTGCTGCGTGTGGCTCTTCGGCTGGGACTGTCCACAGAAGCGGGGATCTTCACGTCGGTGGGCGGTGGAGGTTTGGAGGTCGCAGAGTCTTCTGTGCTGCCAGGTAGCCCGGTTGGATCAGATGCACCATCAGCCGCCACTTCAGGTTCATCGCTTACTGAAATCACACACAAGTACAGCCTGATATTACACCTGATGAACAGCAGGAAAGGTGTAAATAAATGTGTGATGTACTCATTAAAATGTGTCTTTGTTCTTGAGACCGTGCAAGTGTTCGCTTTTTAAAAAAAAATTATTTATCATTTTTTTTCCAGGAGAGCACTCAGAGCACACATCTCTGAATTTGAAATCTGAAGATGTTGTGTTTATTGGTGACAATCAGACTGTGTGCCTTCACTAGTGTAAGCACACATCACTTTGGGAGAATATTACTAGGGGCAATTTAATGTCTGTGGTGTTAAGATGATTTCTAAAACAAAACACAAACCTGCGACCTCACAGTCCAAGTGAAGGCTAATTCATTCAAATTCTGTTAATACTGCAATACCACCAGAATCAATAAAATACATGATGCTGACCTGTTGGAGTTTTCTCCTCAAAGTGAATGAGGTCAGTCTCCTGAAGGAGAACAGGGTCGGGGTGGAGCTGAGGTGATGGTAGGCAGGATGGTACAGGACCACACAGCAGGTCTACTGGTGATGAGAGACACAGCAGCTCCGACTCTACGGCTCCGTCGCAACCTGGCAGATAGAAGATTTTATATTTCTTATGTTCCTCTGAGAGACTGAGAGCAGGGCCATATATAAAACAGGTTATTTTCACTGAACTTTATACAGCAGTTATTAAATCACTGTAATTAAGTCACTATAATATAATCCCATATAAATAACTGACATGTTACCTGGGCTCTGGGCTCCAGAAGTTTCATTGCTAATCGGGCTGTCTCTTGGGCTGTCCATGTTCTCTCCTGGCAGGGGGCTGTTGGGGACTGAAGAGCTTGCCCTTGCTACACACAAATCAAAGACTGCCATTGTTAATCTTGACTTTAAAACATGCTGAGAGACAGATGCCCGTCACCTTTACCTTTCATATCGTTCTTCAAAACGATAATCCTCTTGTGACCGTGTCCTTTGATCCAGACCACCTGATGAAGACAAGTCACAAAACAATCAGCCTCGATAGGCAGAGAAAATAATAAATAACTACAAGGAGAGAATATGATTTCATGATGCAGTATTATTTTTAAGCTATCCAGGGCCTACAGAAGCATATAACGAGAGAAAACTAATGATGAGGCCTGAGAACGATACACAAGACTTGCAGATCTTACACTTGTAGCTTATCTATGGACAGCTGACATGGACAATACGTCATGTTCGACAGTAAGAGTAATGACAGGAATTCCCACCTGTGGGATGGCACTGAGCAGCTCATCAGAGCTGGTGTAGCCAAAGGAACGAGGTTCAAGATTGTAGCCGGTGAATTTGTTGTAAGCGCCCTGAAACTCAGTCAGGAAGATCTGGTTGTAATGGTAGGTGTGGAGCAGGGCGCGCACGTTACGAGCAAACTGGTAGAGCTTGGTCAGCCTCACCCACTCCTCACCACGACCACTGGCAGCGTTGCCAGCTTTGTTGTTGTCATCACTTTCATCGTGGTACAACTGTAGAAGGAGAAAGGTCAGAGAAAGGTGGGATTAAATGAAAACTAGTAAAACAGGGACACAGAGAGGTAGAGACAAGATGTTATTGCAATACACACACCTCCACAAGGTAGGGCAGGCTCTTGAGTAACTCGCTGAGGGAGAGGAACCCATATTCACATGGGTTGAGCGGGGATCCATGGACAGCCAGGTAATGCTGGCTCAGCAGCTCCACTTTGAGACCATAGGCAACGTGCTCCTCCTCTTGAGACATGAGCAGACTCAGTATCTGGGAGGTCAGTGACCGCAAAGACTTCCTGTTGATTAACTGCACTTCCCGACCCTCTAAGCCATCCACCACCTTGAAACGTAAAGAAAATGACAGCAAGGATGGTTAGTCCCCATTAACAGTGTTACTGGTGTTAAAGTTCATTTCCGATCATTTTGTGAAACTGTGGGACCGATTCCAAATGAACGTCTCCTCAAAAGGTATCGTCTTTCAGGCATGATTGACAGTCTCATTAATTAGCGGGTTACACTTGCCAAGGAGCTGTCATGTTGAGCAGCACCAGGAATATTTTACTGCATGATAGGGGAAATGGAGAACCAAAAGAAAAAAAAAATCTAACAACAAGTCAAAGATGATGACCTCAGGAACAGCCCCCCCAAAAACAACAACTAATCCCTGGACCTGTTCTTTACCTTGACAACATGGCAGAGTTTGGCCAGCAGAGCAGGCAGGGAGCTAGCGTCGTAGTCCTGAAGGCGGAGACCATAACCAAAAGTCTTGCTGTACTCTGTGAGCAGCTGGCTGACAGGAAGGCTGGAGTTTTTCTGAGCCCGAAGCAGCTTGACCAGCTGAGCCGCCAGAGCCTTTATACGCTCCACTTCTGTCAGAGTCAGCACTTTCTCCTCACCACACTCCAAAACCTGACAAAGGGGGCAGCTGATAAATTAGTGTTCATGCAGAGAGAGAAGAGGGCATTTATTCTTCATTAAAAAAGGGGGATTCAATAACCTAGTTCAATCCAATAATAACCTCATGTGACCCAGAAAGTGGTCTGTGTAAATGAAAGTGTAGGAACACAATAGGAACTCAGCTCAGCTCCGTCAGCTCAAAGAAGCAAATAAAAAGTTAGGATTAATATACTTAATAGTTCCTGAGAGAATATCCTGGTCGCTGCTATCTTACCAACACTATGACACCACTGCCTCAATATACCTTTTTCCCATGATTGAAATAATGTTATGAAAAGCAATCCCTCGCAAGTGTTAGAGCATCAAAAGGACTTGTAGTGTACGGAGTCCTGACTCACCATCAGTATGTCAGGGATCGCCTCGAAGAGCTCCATCAGTTTGGTGAAGCCGTAGTAGCTGAGTTTGCACTGGCGACCGAAATGATGGTGGTAGGTGGGGATGAACTTACTGAAGGGCATTCGGCAGTGGGGCTGGTGGCGAAGAAGGTCCACCACCTCTTTCCCAAACTGCTTTGTGCGCTCCATTTCCTCCAATGTGCGCTCTGTAGGCGAATTAAGGAGAATTTTAGTGAAAAAAAAATCCAAATAAATCTTTAGTAACTTGTTTAAACTTACCTCTTTTGGGAACAGAGATGACAGTGTCTGTGTCCTGGTGTGTGATAGTGATGGTGGTGTCAGGGATCTCAGTAAGCAGGTCCATCAGGTCACATATGCCATAGTCGACTACCCTCCAGTCTCTGGAGAAACACCTGACACATAAAAGGTATAGGAATACATCACAAAACATTTGTTAATGAGGGCAACTGACAGAAGCTTTCATTTTATTCATGGGAATTTGTCTGTTACAAAAGAAAATTTAAAAAATTGCGACGACTATGTGAAAGCAATGCTGACGAACCAATGATATGCCTGCATGAAATCCTTAAGTGCCACTTGTTTGCTGGCTTGAAATTTAAGCAGTTTGAGGAGGTCTTGGGTGAAGCGCTTCACTTGAGCACGATGAGTCAGGGTCAGTAAACGCTTGGTACCCATACCCAAGATCTGTAGGTAAAGGCAATTAGAAAAACTAAATAAACAGAACAATCAAGCAAAAGTACAATTGAGACTTGGTAAAGAATTTTAAAAAAATAAGGGATCTTCATTATTCTCGATACCTGCAGGACATGTGGCACAGCCTCCAGGAGCTCCAGCAGCTTAGAGTAACCATAGTCAGAAACGCGGCACTGCTTGGCAAAGTGATGATGGTAAGAGGGTATAAACTTGCTCATGGGCATCATGCAAGAGGGCTGACTCTTCAAAAGGTCAATAATCTCTCGGCTGAACTGGATCAGCTGTGGGTTGCCAACTGGACTCTTGCAGCGCTGAATCCACGGCTCTGTGAGAGAGGAATAATGTATATCTGCTGGTAAAGACAGCACTGTGAAGGTGCTGTGGGATAAATTTGACCACAAATGTCCATCCACCAACAAAATATTCAATGTTCCTACCAGAGTTTGGTGCTGGTGGTTTGTTGTGGATCCACTTAATGACTTTGAAGCCATTCTGAGCTGTGACGATGGTGATACTGGGAACACAAGTAATGAGGTGCTCCAGAGGAACACCACCCTCCAGTGTCTCATTGCCGAGCTGCAGAGGACTGAATTTTGCTGCATAGCAGTCTGGAAAGCTAAATGGAAAATAAAAAACATTGGCTTATTATTGGTAAAACATGCTCTGTTTGATTAAAAAAATGTTTAGACATGCATTAAAGAGCCTGTCACCTGAGTAGTGGAAGAGTTCCCTCGTGTGACTGCAACAGACTGTGGACCTCAGAGGCCAAAGTGCTCAGAGACATCACAACAAAAGGTATTTTATAGGAGTCAGGGTCAAAGTCCGCCTCACTAAAAACGTTTTTACAAAAAAGGTAGAGCAGAAACAGAGTCAGTGATGGAAACAGTCAGCTACATGGACAACTTTGAATTTGTTATCTCATCAAACGCTCTTTTACAGAAAATAAATATTTCATACATACATACATACAATGCACATTTAATGCAAAAGTCTAATAACCTGAAGTCCTGCTGTGCGTAGTGTTGTCTGCAGACAGGTTCATGGTACTCCAGTTCCTCAAACACGACAGGGCTGCCACTTGCAGAGGAGGAGCAATCCTGGGATTGTGAGGATCCCAGCGGACTCTGACGGATCTGGCTGCTCGGAAGAAGGCACACAAGCCTCGAGCCTCCCTGTTCCCGCACTGCCACCACCTCTTGCAGCCTGTACAGATCCCCGACCACAAGCTTGCGGGAATATCTAGAGAGGGGGGAAAAAAAAAACAAAAAAAACAAGACAATATAGTTTGGCAGCACAAACTAGTCTGAAATGCATATTTCCTCATTTTGGAATTACTAAACTCCAACTACAAAATATATGTTGTACAATACGTTGTTTATGTTTGAAAGCGTGTTGAGACAATGCTACCTACTTTTTTTCATAGATCTCAGTGAACTTGAAGAGTGGAAGGCAATTGGCAGGTGCATCCTGAAGAATGGCGATGACCTCCGAGCTGTACAATGGGAAAAAAAAAAAAGTAAACCACTGCAAACCAAACCAGAACAGATGACTATATGTATTTCATGAACGCCTGATGCTGACCTACGATCAACAGTACCTGAGCATGGCAAGGGATTTGTTGCTGCCACCGGTGATCAGAGACACCTGAATGCGCTTGCCTCCGATCTTGTAACGATGCAAGCCACTAACAGCACTTATGGCCTGCTGAAGGGACAACATCTGGATCGTGGCCTTCAGCTGATAGTCAGTGTGTGGGCTGAGCTCCACAGCTTTCACCTACACAAGGTGAGACAAGGATAAATCTCATTTCTGGGAGAGAATTTGCAAACAATCATACTGAAAGCATTCTATCTTAAGAGACTTTGTCCTTTTGGACTCGTACGTCAAGACGATAAAGGTGAATCTGTCCTACACATTAATCAGCACAACAGCATCATCAGTGAAGTAGGCCTTACCCGGCCATATCTGGAGAAAGTGTCATGCAGCGTCTGTTGCAGATCTTTGCGGGACATTCTGTAGTCCAGGTTGGCCACCTGGACTTCCGCCCCATCTGAGAAAGGTGCAGTGGGACCATCTGGACACGGACTACGTGGGGCAGCCAAGAGTGGCGAGGACCGGCTGGACAGGCAAGGGGATGCACTCCTGTTGTTAGGCAAGGAGAAGACAAATTTAAAATAAATAGTTACATTTATTGTATGTATCATCAGTAAAGTGTTGCATTCAGAAGAGTAATGCTTTAGGCCAATTTACTCAGATATAAATGATCAAAATAAAGCACGTCACCTGGATGACCAGGAGCCCTGGGACACAACAAGAGGACTGAAGCTCCTGTGCAGGTTTAACTTGCTAAAGGCTGAAGGTGTGCTGATCTGGAACTCCCCTGAGCTCCTGTCCAATTGTTCAACAGGAGATTCATTCATACTGCGAGAATTGGAGCCCTCTCTTCTAGAGGGTAAAGTGAGACAGAAGTGAAAAATTTAAAAAGCACATCCTTCACTGTGCAGGACTTCAAATGGTCAGTACGGACATAATATGAAATATGCATTTTTTAGAGGAAAATGATTTAACTATCAAAAAAAATTAAACATGTACATAATTTTGATTGAAGCAACAACATGCAACCTACATAAAAAGGACATTATGCAAATTATCAATGCTGTTTTTTTTGTTATCTGTACCTCCTCCTGTACATAGATTCTCCAGTGAGGCCAGGCTTGGACAGCTGTTCCAGGGCTCCCGTCTCACCGTTACTGTGGGGGGAAGAGGAAGCAGTACGTCCTTTCTCCAGCTGGTGGAACCCCATTCGAGGCTTTCCCTCCAAATTACCCAGTTCCTGGACCAGACAGAGGGAGCAGATGTTATCCATATTGTAGATGCTGACTGGTTGATATTTCTACGTGCATGCATTGTTTATGTTGAGCTCAATGGACACTGTGGTAAACTGAGGGATGAAAATCAACCACCTGACTAGAAAGCACAGAACTGTAGCCAACAGAACTGATTTTATGAATTTTGGTGTTGTGGAAGGTTTTTACTCTCTGCTTACATACTTAGTTATTTAATATACTTAATTACACACACACAGCAATGTGTGATATGAGCATTGTGTGCAATGTGAGCATTATGTCAACAGCAATATGACTGAAGAACACAGCCAGCAAGATCAGCTTTATGACACATGCTGATATAGATTCCCAACTGAGAGGTATCTGTCATGTTGAAATTGACAAGTACCGCAGTTAAACATAAGCATTTAATAAGCGTGAGGCAGTCCCATTAAAATATTATTATGGTATTCAATATTCTGTGAGTCAATACAACTTGTAACACTATAGTAATCTGTAGAGTTTAAGAAGTTTGCTTCATTGTTGGTGCTGTCTGAGACCAATATTAGATTAATTTCAAACTGAAATGTTTTTACTGTTCAACATCAGAGAAAGCTCAAATGCCCATCCCTAATTTTAGTCTAGCTACCTC
>JAOXYL010000061.1:6064551-6076381 GCA_028564955.1 Terapon puta
TGGCACACAGTGGGGTCTTGCTCTGCCTCAGATAAACTGTAGACTTACTGAGCTCTGTAGTTTCACATGTATTGAGGATTAAATCTGTAAATGGGTTCAATTTTGGTGACTCCTCTGACTTTACCTGGCCAAGGCGTTCTGTAGCTCCTCCTCCTTCTTTGCGAGCTGAGCTTTGAGGTCAGCAATCTGGGCCTGCAGGTCGGCTATCTGCTCTTGCATATCATTTGACTCTGCTTCCAATTTACGCTTAGCCTTATCAAGCTCCTGTCGAGTCTTCTCTTCCTTTTTCAAGCGGACTATAGGTACAGCACAGAGATAACAATTAGCGTGAATGTTTCTCCCCCCCAAAAAACACTAGAAGCATAGCTGTGATTGCGACATCAGTAACAGTTTGGTGACTGCCTGGCAATCCATAGCAGATTATCACCTTCAAGTTCAGAGATCATGGACTCGTGTTTATTTTTGAGCTTGGTGAGGTTCTTTGACTTTTCCTCTTCCTCTGCCAAGTTTGTGCTGAAGTCTGCAATCCTCTCCTCCATCAGCTTCCTTTCCTACAAAACACCAAACAGATCATCTATTACCCCAAATCTGCTGTCTTCTTTTTAAACAGTAACTCTCTTAATAAATGACTGACCAGTCTGCCCAGTCTGGGCCTCTCTGAGAAATGCTGTTTGTCTTACCTTCAGCAGCTTGTTGTTCTGGTCCTCCATCACCAGGATGTCGTCTTCCAGCTTTTTGATCTTCCCCTCACAGGTAACCTTCTCCAGATGCAGCTTTTGGCGGGCATCTTCCTCCTCTTCCAAATGTTCTTCCAATTCCTAGCCAAAAACACTGTAGCTTCAGTATCTGCTCACATGATCAGAGTGTGCACAGCTGAGTGTGGACATAAGGTAAAGGCAGAGACAGGAAAGAGATGTGTGGACCTGCATCTGCTGCTGCATTTTCTTCTTTTCCACTAACAGTGACTGAGCTCGTTCTTCCTCTTCATCCAGCCTCGCCTCCATCTCATGGAGGATCTCCTCCAATTCCTGCTTCTTAGCTGCCAGACGAACTCTCATCTCCTCAGCTTCTGCGTACAGCTCTGTCTCTGCTTGAAGTTGCTCCTGCAGTGCGTTCCTCTCCTCCAAAACCTGGAGCAAACAGTTTTAAATGATTGTGACATTGAGTGGAAGCAAAGGACAGTTTGGGAAAGGGTTTGTGTCATTGTTACAGATTTCGTCCTTTACCGTTGTGTGTTTTAAGGTGATCTCCTTCAGCTCAGTTTCAACCTTTTGAGCAGCATCTTTGGCTCTCTGCAGTTCTTCCTCCTTCAGACTCATCTCCTCCTCCTGCCTGGTCACTTGCAGCAGAGGCTTGACCTTCGGTAGAGGATTGGTGACATTGTGTTTTTAAATGGGGTAAAGTCAGTACAATATTAAATTTGTAACATGAATAATTAATTAAATTGATTTAAAAATATGTGATTGTGCTGTGACTTCATTGCTTTACTATGCAGAATTAGCTGACCTTTGTGAAGAGCCTCCACCACTGCCAGTTCCTTAGTTTGAGGTAGGCAGCACAGTTCCTCTGGATCACCTTCATTGCTGTGAGTTGCTGTTGCCTCTTAGCAAATGCCCTTTAAAAATGCAGCAAAAGCAATATATCATGTGTAATATACATAAAATTGTTCCTTTTATCATTTATGGCAACAAATAAATTTTTTACAAAAAAAAAGCTTTCTACTGTAAAGAAAAACAAAAAAACATGAATCATATAACACAAATAGCACATAGTATTAGAAGGCAAAGTATGTGAATATTCATACTTTCTGGCCAGGAAGCCTCTGGCCTGGGCCTGGAAAGCGATGATAACCACTGTGATCTTCAAATCTCTCTCCTCCTCCAGCTGGGCTAACACTCCTGTGCGGAAGAAGATCTTACTCTGTCCAATCCTGTACAGGTTGGGGTCCAAGTCCAGGTGCTTGATCTACACAGACAGGAGATCAGTGAGAAAAGGGAGACTCGTGTAGGCACTATTATCACTGATCATGAATGGGAATTTTAAACCTATGCGTTTACCATGAGGCAGCAGGCTTGTTTGCCATCCATGAAACCTTTTGGAATAGCGTTAGCAGCCAAGATTTCATAACTGTCAGACAGGAAACAGACAGAAAGTTATCATGCTGTGAAAGGTTTAGAGAAATATTATAAACTCTAGAAGCCCTTAGTGAGTTAGTGAGTCCCCTCAGACTCACCGCTGGCGGAACTCCTGGAAGACGATTCTGTTGGGAAATCCTTGTCGGCAGATTCTGATACCTTCCAACACACCGTTACACCTCAGCTGCTCCAGGACCAGGTGAGCATCCAGCTTCCCTGCCTGAGGAGGAGGGGGATTTAATTTTCTAACATTTATGAAAGAAATACACACTGGGTCCAGGTGATAGTCAGCCTCCTCTAAAACAATATGGCAGGTCAAGTTATTTTATTCCCTAAGACACCTCTCATTGTCAAATAGACTGTATTTTATAAGGAACATGACAACGACAGATACTAGACTATCAGCTTGTCTTTACCCTCTTCTCATGATTGGGGATGATGCATCTGACAAAGTTGGGCTGGGTGTTATGCAGTGTGGTCATGAGTTTGGCCAGAGACTCCTTGTAGAGCTGTCCCACCGTGCGGAACATCCCCTTCTTGGTCTTTGAGGCACTTGGCATGGAGCTGTCTGACATCTTGGCTATCGTGTCAAGACCCACCACTCTGTCCGCTGAAAGACACAACACACCATTATGTTAATGGGAAAACAGGCTGCTTAAAATGGTCAAATTGTGCATGATCTAATGGTTTTGGTTCTCTTGTGTTTACAATTATTATGAAAATATAGAAAATACAGTTTTGCCTCTAGTTCATTCACACTATTGTACAAAATAGGAGAGTTAATTCTCTAAAATGCACATTTGTTGGTATCACTGCACTTAATTTATTGAATTATTATCTAGTATGTTAACACGTTTCCTATTCCCCAACGTTATGAGCAGGAATATATACTCAAAATGACTTAAACTGATCCTCGTTGATAAATCCTCCAAATGTAACCCATTGTTGTTAAGCTATGTTTAGTTAAACCAGTAAAATCAAACATCTCACTGTCTTTCCAGAGGTCTTGCACAAACTGGCTGGAGGAGTTGCTGAGCAGCGCTGTGACGTTGTCGTTCAGAGGGTCCATGTTCTTTGTCAGCCAGGCTGTGGCGTTATAGTCCACCTGCACAACAGCGCCAGTGTTACTGAACCTCAGTTAAAACATGTCAGCAATCATGAGAGAAATATAGTTTTTCTCAACTGAGAGCATGTAAGGAGTCCTCAACATAAACACCATATCATGCCAATACACATATCCATTCATACTCACCCTTCCAGCGTAATGGAAAATAGAGAACTCTGTCTTGTCTTTGAGCTGTTTAGGCTTGGCGAATTTCACATGGTTCCCTTGGGTGTTCAAGAGTTTCTCTACAAAGGAGACATCAGTGGCTTTGGGGAACCAGCACTCTTCATCCAGCAGGGCCAGGATGCCTGGGGGGTTGTTCTGCAGAGAATATGTAGTAATCACTAGGTTTCACCAAAATGTTAGTAAAGATGTATCCATGTAAACTACAAAATCACTTTGCTCTGCAGGAGAACATGACTCATGAGGATTTTAAATAATATTGTGCTTTTTATTGTCTCAGGGTCACTCACCGGCCTCTCGATGAGCTCAATGCAGGGCTGCAGGTCGAGCCCGAAGTCAATGAAGTTCCACTCGATGCCCTCCCTCTGGTACTCCTCCTGCTCCAGGATGAACATGGTGTGGTTGAAGAGCTGCTGCAGCTTCTCATTGGTGTAGTTGATGCACAGCTGCTCAAAGGAGTTGTCCTGCAATGGCCAAAAAACATAACTGAGGTTGCATTGCGAGTTGTCTTTTTGTGTCCAATAATACAACATAATATGATATTATAGTATAATATAACATAACAGGGTATCGGTTTCTAACTCATCGGTGATCACCATATTCACACCTCAAAGATCTCAAAGCCGGCAATGTCGAGGATTCCCAGGAAGGAGGCTCCCTGGCGTTTGGTCTTGTCCAGGGCCTTGTTGACTCGGCCCAGGATCCAGCGGAACAGGCGCTCAAATACAGCTTTGGCCAAGGCTTCAATAGCAAAGTCCGCCTAACAAATACACACACAGAATATCTGATTAGAGATCACAGTGATGCAGTTCATTTATCTTCAGTTGACAGATTTGGGAAGTGCTCGGGAGTACCTGCTCTTTGGTCTGAGCCTTCTGCACCACCTCTCTGCCCACTTTGATTCGAGGGGTGAGGATGGCTCGGGTGAAGTCTGTCACGTTGATGCCCTGCAGGTGACACACCTTCTGGGCGGCTAGAGAGAGAAATGGAAATATGTTGGCACACACAACTATGTTTTTTCCTTCTCTTGTATATTTATCTCTTTTATGTCATTGCTGTAAATAGAAATGAGCTGAAAAATTACAGTTTTTGACATTGGTTAAAGGTAATAACCACATGTTAAGAAGTTTCTAATAGTGAGATGTCATGGTGTCTAACCAGTGTTGTCTGGCATGGTGGCCTGCTCCTGGTTCCTTTCCTTCTTGAACTCAATGTTTCCCAGCTGCATCACTGTGGAGCACACCTTAAGGATATCTGAAAGACGGGAATATGACTGTTAGCATCACAGACAACCAGCAGTAGTGCAGCAGCACCTAATCTTACTGCAAGCAGCCTGTCCTTCTCTCGCCAAGCAGAGTTAGAGTCAGAGTTATCATTGATACCGATTCTCTCCTCATCGGTAAGGCCCATGATCTTCATGGCCTCCATGGTCTCTTCATACATCTCATCGTCCTGCTGGCCGGGGATCTGAACGTGGCCTGCACTCAGGAAGCGGTAATTACTGAAGGGCTCCAGAAGAAGTTCCTCTGAAAATATAATAAACACACATCATTAAACCAGTTAAGGAATATTACTATTAATATTTGTTAGAAATCCACAGGGATTCTTCTCAGCTTTATCCTAATTTATCATGGTGTAACATTAGTAGAGGGATCACGTAGACTTTTTAAGGTGAGAAAACTCTACAACTTATGAAACCAAGACTGACTCTTCTCTTTGTAGTTTTGATTTGAGAAATGTGAGACCTTCACATGACAGTAATGCAATAATGGTAGACAACATATGGTTATTGCACCTGCAGAAGCTGTTCAGTAGGACATTGTATTCAAACTCACCACGCAGTTTGTCCTTAGCGCCGGCAATCATGTAGTAAAAGATGTGAAAAGCTCTTTCTGTCTTTGCTTGTCTGATACAGCGAGACTTCTCCAGCAGGTCTGACAGTTTCAGCTGTTAAAGAATAAACACGCACTATGTGCCTTAAAGAGGGTTCAGCATAGAAAACTCAAACCCAATTCTTTTGGTCTAATCCATTTCCTTCCGTGACTTTTAAGATGTGAAGAAGAACATATTAATAAGAATGGTAGAAATAAAACATAACTAAAGTTGAAGAAAATGTTTTATACAATACAATTAAAACTGAATTTACTAAATATAATCAAATGAGAGATAATAAAATGTATATTTAAAAAAACAGCAATAAAAGTAACAAACACAACCAGTAGGATACAAGTCTCAATGTTAGCCCCAACAATGTAGCCGGTCACATCAAAGTTGATGCGGATGAATTTACCCTATGAGAAAAATAAGCCATAAGGAATATGTTATAGGATGAAATATTGTGATACAATATTGTGAACAAAACATGCACCAACTGTAACTGATAAAACAGGTGTATAGTTAAAAAACATCAAACACAGCAAACTCACAAATCGGGAGGAGTTGTCATTTTTGATGGTCTTGGCATTTCCGAAGGCCTCCAGGATGGGATTGGCCTGCAGGAGCTGCTTCTCCAGCTCCCCCTGGTGACGATAGGAGGACACAGAAACATTACTGCCATTCACTGACTGGTGCCTGGAGGTGGGGTGCAGTGGGTGGTGATCGGTGGGGATGAAGTGGTTCAGGGTGGGTATGGGTCAGGGGATGTGTGAACGACAAGATGGGGGGCTTAATTGGATGATAAATAAGCTTAGTGGTTAATAAATGCCTATAACCAGGTGTAGGGTGACAATATAATCAGTCACTAATCCTCTTTGACTTCCTCCAGTGTATTACGTAACACAGGCACATGACCAGATGACTTCTCCATCAGTTTTGAGGGAAATTGCTAAAATGAGGTGGCGCTGCTGCTGGAAGAGGGAGGTGATACCGGGTCAGTCGAGGCATCCGAATCATGTTAACATTACAAAACCTTTGATGAGTCCTGCCAAAGACGTTGCATTCAGTGTGTCTGCAAATTAAAGTGATTCTGATCCACAAACAGCCGCGACTGGCCTCCAGCGTGACTGCAGGGCCTGCGAACTCGGGCGGGCGGAGCCGGGCGGTGGTGGGTAAATGAGGCGGACACCCCGTCACTCTGCATCGAGCTAATCCACCTGATCAAAGGGGTCCGTGTCAGACTAGCATCAGGGTCAGGTGCTGAAGAGCTCTACCTCAAATACTCTCTTGCTTAAAAACACTCCCTTCTGCTCCCTTGTAAAATGAGCTAAAGCCATGAAGAGGAGGGTGTTAATGTTATGATAAAAAATGGCAACGGTGAGATTAATGCTGGATGTTCAGACATTTGCCGACTTGTGTGTATGCGCTGAAGTTGATTTGGGGTTCTCACTCTGGATGGCAAGTTTAAAAAACAAGGCAGTAACTTAATTCAAAAAGACTGTCAGCGTCATCAAAAGTCAATCTCTTTTAAATGTTTGGGGAGATACAGGAAAGATACAGACCAGCTGAGGAGGTGCAGTTCAGAGTTGGCAGAGCAGAGAGGAGGATCTTGTTCATTTAAATCACTGGGGGGAAAGAAAGGAGAGAAAAGACAGAGAAATAGAGCACAGCAGAATGGCAAGGAAGCTGATGGACAGGATCGTTAAGGCAGTTCAAACAAAACACTCAGATGGTTAAAGTTGCAGCTGGCCGAGTAAAACGGTGCCCGAGGAAGAGAGAAAGTGAGAGCAGAGAAAAGAGATCGACCCAATGCTATTTCTGTCAAGTGAGGTCCCTGCGAGACCCGGGGGCCTACTGAGGACAGCACACTGTACAGCGCTTCCTCTGAGGGAAAGACCGTGACACCAAAAAAACCACACCAGCATCTAGTCGGGAGCTGAGACGCCATCCTACTCAGGAGTGATCTTTCCTGGAGGGCTGTTCAAAATGAGCTTTTAGCAAGGCTTAGAGAGGGCGTCTGAGCTCAGTCAGGGTGTTGAAAAGTCAATACAGTCTCACACGACACGGGTGCTTCTCCACACACGAAGTCCGGTAAACGCTGCGGGACAAGATCGCCGCATCCCGACCACCCACCCACCAACCTCGGGGCAAATGGCAGGTGGGTGGACGGGGGAGGAGGGGGAGGGGAAGGAGGGAGAGGGGACAGGGGGAGGTCGGTGTTTGATAGATAAGAACAGGAGATGGGCATGCTCACACTGTGCTTGTTGATCTGTGAGAGACCTTTTCACTGCCAGGGAGGCTCCGGTGTCGTCTCCGCTGGCAGTGAGAGGGTTTTTTATAAGAAGACGGACGACACAAAAGTCAACATGGTAAACCAGGTCAGGAGTACACAACTCTAGACGTCCTTCACTGAACACTGGAGTGACTGCGAGTCAGTACTACGATGATGGTCATGCAGACTAAGTCAGCTCTTGCTGGGTAAGATACAGAAATGACGGATGTTAGGGTAAACACCTTCTAACTCAAGAACAGTAAGATTTGGGATCTTGACTCTTGGTGAAAGAAAAATAATTACAAACAGAAAAAAAAAAAAATTAACTCATCAACTCAGTGACACTTTCTTCATGCACTTGTCTAACCTAAGGAAGGAACACACACAAACAGCACACAAAAACACACTCCCGGCATTCCCCTTTACTCACGTAGGCCAACTGTGATCCTGATTGTTGCTATTTGGAGGAAATGGCGATATACAGGATTAAACTGGGCAGTTTCCTACACATGTTGAAGAGTGAGAGGGAACTGGCTGACAGATCCTAACTTTTCATACAATGCGATCTCTTCACACAGATACTTACAGCACTGCTGTCCTTCTTGCCCTTATGTGAGGAGGCCACAACAGCCAGGTACTGGATGACCTTCTTGGTGTTCTCCGTCTTCCCTGCACCAGACTCCCCGCTAGAGAGGGGAAAGTGAGGGGGGCGGGGGGCGGTTAAAAGATGCAGAGGAGAGATAGTGAAAGAGAACGAGAGAGAACAGGAAGATAAGCGGCACTGACAGATCTTCTGTTCACAGTTCAATAACCCAATTTAATTGAATGGAAATCCTGAGATAAGGGCACCGATGTCTGACACGAAGCATAATGTTATCGTTCAGTCTGCCTGCTGATCCCTGTACGAGCCAGATCCTTTCACCAACTATCACTTTCATAATCCATACCTATTTAGGAGATAATGTGATTGAAAATGTACAGTTACACTTATTCCAGTTCTTTAAAAGACAGGGGCAGGACACATTTGGTATGTACCTTAACCATCAGGCTGGAGGTAGGTCTTTCCACATGTTTCCAGCCTTGATGCTAATCTAACATAACAGGGTGCTGCATGAAGCCTCATATTTACATGTGTGGTATCTCTCTTTCTCAGCTCAGAAACAGTTAATAAGTGTATTTCATGATTAATGAACTAATGACACCCGACACCTCACATCACAAAATCACTGTGTACACAGCCAGAAGAAACTCTGAAGATTATTAGTAGTTACATGATACAAACCCTCAGACTAAAAAACGTTTAATTTAAATGTATACTCTTTAAACCTTTTCAAGCAGAAACAAGAATGCGCACTTTCCAGAAAATGATCTTAGATACTTTAAAAGACAAAGTTGAACGACACCAGAGCCACCAGCCGTCCGGCCAACACGCAGACATGTCCTCAGACATGGCTCCATAAAAGGCATGGGATGCTCCCTGTGTTGAGGCTTGGCAGCCCAGAGAGGAATCTAATTACTCTGTCCTGTTTGTTAAGGACATACGACATCCAGGCTCCTACTGTAGGGAGCTGTCAGCGCAGAATAAATTCTGATGGGAGTTTTATCCTCCAGATGGTCTATCAAACTGTCTCTTCCTGCACGTCCTGCTTACCATCAGCACAGCTTTCACTAACAGTCGTGACATCATAATTCACCAGAGGTATCATAATCCCTTCAGTCTAGAGCGCGACATTAAGGGGATTCCTGCGTTAATACATGCGATACAATCGAGCCCTCAGAAAAGGTTGTGAATCTGGACTCTTCAGTAACATCCTGTCACTTTGTGGTCGCTATGTCGCTATGTCCGTCCCATCAGTCCGGCTTTCCACACACACGCAATGAATATCAGAGCAAGGAAACTGCTGACCCTGGTGAGATGCAATGTCAACAATTCAAGAATGGATTTAGTAGGCTCCCAGCTATTTCCCATGGCAAATCATTGCGACTCCTCATTGAGGAATTTGAGGAATATAATCCCGAGAATCACCAGAATGCACTTGGTGACCAAAAATGCTGGAGAAATCTCCGTAAAAGCAAATGTCACCTAGCAAACTGCAACAACTTCTCCATATTTACATTTCTGTTGATGCTGTATAAAGGAGGCATCACTTCACCTTATGATTTGTGGTGGTGGTGTACAAGAAAGCATCATGGGGACTCCTTCCTAACTTTCTTCTTCATGAAACACTGCCATGGTCTCTAAGTGTATATTAACTTAGACATCTTGTTCAAATTAATCAACCAGTTAAATAATACATTTTTCAAGTTAGCATACCTGTTCACACATGATGCATGATGGGTGGGGATAACATTAATTGGGGATAACATGAATTTTCACTTGCCGTAAGCTTGTAGAAAATCTTGTAGAAACCAATCAAAGCATTTCCTCTAAAGGAGGAAAGTTTAACATGCATTTTTATTCAATAATTGTTGGTTATTGTGTCTGTGTTAGGGCCATTTTGAGTGTGGATATGTCTTGTTTTTCTGCATTTTTTGCTTGCTGGTTTAATAAATTGTATTTTCATTTTTCCTTTCATTGCCTCTGGAAATTAATAAAGAGAGGTTTAAAGGGAGATTTTGGTCAAATCTTATCTCATCTTATAATTTTAATTCAGTACCAAGTAGCAAGTTTCAAGGAGGCCAGGATGCTGATGATGAAACCATAATTTTCATCTTGTGGTATTGGTAGTCTGCTTCTTTTATGTGCGTTTGTAGGTCAGAACTCCAGAACATGGTGCATATCATCATATCATCTTTATCTGGTTTGATTCAAAAAAGATCACTCTGTCCTTAAAAGCCAGGTTAAAACAAGGATTCCCTGAAATAACACATGACAACATATTTACAAATACTTACTACTAAGCTTAACCTATAAAGATGTGAGGCTTCAATGATGGATTGCTGTAGAAAAACAATCCTGCCAGAGAACATGCAGTGGGATTAAACACACGTGTACGTACACACACACACACACACGGGGGAGAAAGTCATACATGACATTCCATGTAGCGCTTCAGAGACATTTCTCCCATATATGGCTCCAGAGGCTAACTGAGGCAGGGAGCGGCTGCAGTTCAAGCTGAAACCTTAAAGTAACTTTTCCACAGCAAGGTACGGTGGGTATGTCAGCTCCACTGTATCATAACACTTCCAGTTTATTATTTGAAACAGTTTTAAGAACGCCTCATGTGAGTTTGCATCAGTCATCTCCATGTTCTCCAAGTTCTCCATGTTCCAGAGACATAAACTATCGCCAACAGGGATAAACATTACCAAACTTTTCCAAAGATTCCCTCTGATAAAGACAGCTTGATAGTTGAGGAAATGCTCTGATGTGATCAAAAAAATTTGCTGCATCCTGGCATCAGTAATGAAAATTTTGAGCCTTGAGGGGGACGAGCATGTGTTTTCATTTCCTTTACTGGACGCTGGGCAGCAATGGTGTTACATCTAAATGATGATACAGGAAATACAGAAATCAGTACATTAACCTGTGTCGTGGAAGGTGAACAGATTCCACTGCAGGCCCATTAAGGGTGCACAATCACATGCATGTTTTATTTTTGCTGCTCTCTAGTGTTTGATTTTCTGCAGGAAGGTCCTCCCTCTCCAAAGTTATCCTTCTGATGACGTACACATGCAGTACATTTTTAGTGGAAGTGGCCAAAGATAAATATAGAACACAAACCAGTGGGATGTAAAGTGTGTGAGAGTGGAAAATGATCTCACAGAGAACAACCTAAGCAGCAGCAGTTCCCATAAAAAGTGGGGACTAGACAAAAAGTTGATTCGAATCATCATCTGGCCACACATGCTACATCTATTCAACATGCAAAGCCTACTAAGCCACTAAAACAGGGAGGAAGGGGAAAATGAATTCATGCATTAATTAACTCTATGAGTGAAAGTCAGTTTCAGGTTGGGCTGTTACTGTAAGACAAAAGGAGGCTGTTTGTCCCTGGATGTCCGATGGCCCAGTCAAAGTGCTCAATAATTAGTTTGAGAAAAAAATAAACAAACAAAACGGAGAGCAAACATTTGGAGAGCTAATCTGGTTCTCCCATCAGGATGCAGGGCATACTTCCTGATCGGGGGTCTGAGAGGAGCGTGAGGCCACAGCCCCCCGGGGACCGCTGGAGACTCATTAATGCGCATCCAGCTTGGCTCCATCTGAATACCACACAATTCAGTGCAACATGCTCTGACAAAGTACAGGAGTCA
>JAOXYL010000061.1:6080878-6091626 GCA_028564955.1 Terapon puta
GGATATCTGTCAGATTTTTTAAGAGGCTTATTTAGTGTCAGTATTTCCGTAAACATTTATTCATTTATTAGAACTTTGGGTTCAAATTAGGATAGGATGTTGGGGAACAATAAAGTTGGCAGATAATAAGCGAGATAAATACATTGAGATAAACATTTTTGTGTAGTCATATATTATCATGGTGTGAGTCAAGGATTGTTGAATGCTGTGCATGTTTTTCCTGCATACTTACGTAAATAAGGCCAGAGAAGTACCTCTCACGGATATTGTGCAACACCGAGGCTTCGTTCAGGCAGGTGAGCTCGGCCATGTCCTCCACCTTGCTGAACTTGGGCGGGTTCATCTTCTGGATGTCATCCTTGTTGACTGTCACCTTCTTGCCGTTGTCAGCCAGCTCCACTAGCACCTCATCGCCGTGCTCCTCCTTGACGCTGGCCGCCTCGAAGCCATGCTTCTCAGACGGGACCCACACCAGCTTCTTGGCCGACCAGTCAGCCTGAGCCATGGGGCTGTTCAGGAAGTCTTTGTCAACAAAGAGGAACTTCTCATCTTCGGATGGGGCCTTCTTGGACATCTTGAGTTAGGGTGGAGGGCCAACTGTTGGAGGGAGCAAATGTATTGGATGTTGAGAAGAGTGAACGATTGAGGAAGCAAAGACGGAAGGGAGGTGGAAAGTCAGGAAGGAAGTAATGTAGGAGAGAACAGGGGAAAGGGAACAAAGCAAGACGGGAAGGAAGGAAATAAAGATGAGAGGGCATGAAACTGAGTTTTAGCAGAATGTCAACATTTTACAGGGCATGATATTGCAATTATGCATCAGTTATGATTATAATGTTTAAGAGAAACATTTCACAACTCTTTCAAACTTTATAATATGCATCACAGATAAATAGATCAATGGTATTCTGTTTTCTTTTGGGGAAAAATGAACAAGGTTGTGTACAGTAAACCAAACACCACAGTACGTCACTAGTCTCTTGGTATAGGAGACGTGCTACTGAAGAGGCCTCCTGCCTGCAATTGTAACTCAAAGAGTTAACATGTTTCATCCATCGGGGAGTTCCAGAGCGCAGTCATTCTCACAGACCTCCACCCCCTCTCGACCCTACACTTTCACACACGCCACAAGGGAGACGCACAAACAATTCCCCTCCCTACTGTAGATGGCAAGATTGGGGCTGGGAAATTGATTTGTTAATTCCGTAACAAAGGCTCGAACATTTCGCCAACATCTTTATCCGAAATATCCCCTGAACACATTAAAGCACACTGGCTTTTACTCACACTCGATCATTAACTCCGTGCTTAATTGACAACATCCACTTTTTTTTCATGTCTTTCCCCCTCTGTCTCTCTCCCCCTGTCTCTCTGCTAGGAGGCTCCAGTCTCGTGCTGTGATGACCATATAAGGGCCCCTTCTCTGGAGCAGGACTCTTTTCTGCAGACCTAAACAGCAAGGCAAGTGAACTCCCAAACAAAGCCCATATAGGGAATAGTATGTCTCTTGCCGGCCTCGTCGTTTACTCCAAAATGATAACAGCAAGGCAGAGAGCCTGAGGGGGGCTCGGGGCTTTAACAATCACGCTTCATATGGTCCCCTAGTGGCATTCATTTTCAAATGCAACAGGCAGTGGCTAAATTATGAGCAAGTGTTTGGCACCCAGCAATGTCTGGGAGTGGTTCCTGCAGTACTGCGGGATGCAAACAGAAATAGGTGCAGGGATGGTACCTGAACCTAACTGTGCTATATATATATGTATATATCTGTTATGCATATAAATGCAAAAAACTGCTTGGTAGCCAATATTTCACATTTATCACCATATTCAGAATGCTATTTCTGAATCTGCCACCAAACAAGATCGCTCCAGTGTGTCTACTAATACACCTAAACCATATGTCTAATTGGACTGGCCTTTGAACTTCTAAGTAGAAACTTCCTGGATTACAAACAATGAGTCACCGCTGTCCACAGGCTGTTCCTTCATCCATCCCCTCTCCATCCCCTCTTCACACAGGCTGGCACACACTTTAATTGAGTGGGAACTATGTAAAAAAATCCACCGAGCCTCCTGAGAAAGCCTGTGAATGCGTCCCAGGGGCCTGCCAAACCAAACCGCCCAGAAACTAATGAAAGATATTGCATAAATATTAACTGGAGACACAGACAGACACTTCCTATTTGTCAAAAGCTGCAGAGCCGACGGGTAAGTCCAGCGAGCCAAGCACAGGAGGAAACAAGCAAGGGACCAGCTGATGCTTTGAAGATCAGCTATTTCTGCAGATAAAGTAAACAGACTTTTCCTGACACTCCCCTTGTGCTAAACTTCATGCAGCCAATCAAGCTACCACTCCCCAACCCCTTTAACTTTCTTTACCACTGGGGCTTAATGCCTTTATATAAAAAAGTCTCCTCTCTCTCTCTCTGTCTTTCGCTCTGTCTTTCTCTCTCTCTGTTGTGTCAACACAGCTTTTCTCTCAGCCAGTGTATTCTGAAGACAGTTGCCTGAAGTGGGGCTGACAGGTTGATGCAGACTAAAGGCTCTCAGCCGTCATAGGGCTCTATTTGGCACCACATCTTTTTTTTTTCTTTTTTTTCATGAGACTAAACTAACCGTACTCCATTATAAATGATAATAAAAGATCACATTCATTTTAACTCATAGTAACAGAGGACCGTCCACCACAGTGCACAGACTGACCGGCCTGCTTAGCTCTGTGCAAACTGTCAACTCGAAACAGTATCACATTTCTGTTGAGATTATCAAGGCCTTCGCCACCATTACATCAGCCACGATACTTAAACATGCCACGTCAAATCTGAGAGGGAAAGAATAACACAACTGTATAACGTGTCCCATGACAAAAAAATGTATTTCTAATTATTCCCTATTTTAAATGATAATAAACACATGGAAATGTCACCCAGGAGACCAGGTGACCTCTCTGTTTGTGGGTGAAGGAGGTCGACCCTCAGGGCCTGTGAAGGATTTTACTCATTTCCTCTCTTGGCTGTTTCACAAACATTCTTACTCTTATCGTCTTATTAATATACCCTGACACATTAGGATCTCCATGCCTTTTACAGTATGAAAATAATTCAATCATAAAGACTAAAATAGACTAATGACGACATTTGGCTGGTCCCAGTGGTATTTGACTGCAGCAGGCATGTGCCACCGACGGCAGAGCGCTCCATTTAAATACAAATATGGCAACTGAATAAACACATAACACTTTGAGAATGATAGGTTGAAGGTGTTCAGTAACTCTGTTGTTAACTAATATTAACATGTAGACTGAAAGAGAACACAAAGTGAATGCAGACATCACTCAAGTAGTCATTAATGTACATAATCATTGAGAGAGAACACAGTTAAATGAAACCAGTCTATCAAGAGAGGTTAAATGAACTCTCTCCCAACCAGCAATGGTATTTGCCTTTGGTGACGTGTGAAAGCTGTCAGTGTCTGCATCTTCAGCCACAACAGCTTGACAGACAAGCAGCTTTATAAGACCATATTTGGGAAACAGGAAACTCCACGGTCAGAGTCGTGCCTGTTCCGTGACTGAGATACTCAGACTGAACTTCCCCTGTCTGCTGCAGCTCGGTGCGGTGAACGCAGCATAATTTGTACAATGTTTACACCAAACTCCCTATCTAATACACTCAATCAAATGTGTGTGTAAATGACAAATATCAACAGACTCAGTGCATGCTGTACTGTGAACCTGAGCAGCTTTATGAGAACAAAACTGTCAGTGAGAAGTGAAACAGAAAAGGTGAGCACATAACTGTCTAGACATTATACCAAGAAAAGTGTTTCTATTATCATATCTCCTTATCTTATTACCTTAACACACACATGAATAAAGGTACATTTCTCTTCCTCAAACTCTGCAGAAGTTCCAGAAGTGTGAGAGGGATGACAAGTGCACTGCAGCATCCCCCCTCAGCACAGCCTCACTCTCACAGAGAATCACATACTTACATGAAGAGAAGAAATGTGAGTCGAGGGGAGCTTTTTGGATTTGGAGAGTTGGGCTTTGGAGCAGCCGGCGTGGACGAGGTACTCCAAAAGCGAACAGTCCAAATGACCCCCGTCTAATTCAGAGGCTTACCATTTAAACTGCGCACTGCTGGCTGAGGGTGGAGCCCGCGGGAGGCCGGCCCTCCTCCTCCTCCTCCTCCTCCAGCATCGCCCTGGTGCGGGCAGCATCCTGTCAGCGGAGCCGGAGGCAGCGGACATGCGCACTGAGGCCGCCGCAGGTTTAAAGAGCGGCGGGGACGCGTGGGTGTGAATGACGAGGTGCTGAATGAGCAGAGAGTCCCGCCGATAAAGTGGTTAAATAAGGTCGATATGATGAAAAAGGTGTAAACTCTCTCTCCTCGCTGCTCTTGGTGGAGTGGCACTCGCACATGTTGCTGGTGTATTTATGTGCAAATAGAGGCGTGCCTGATAAGGTCTGTGTGTATGACAGTAGTAAAAGGTTACCAAATACTCTTAAATATTACAAAGTACTCTCCAGATTAAGATTTGCCTTACAACGCATATCATAAGATTATAAAGTATTACGTATTTTTATGTGTTAAATGACCCAACAGTGTATCAAATGTATTAAAATTTGCTTCACCATGAGTCCCTAAAACAGCGAAATGTTGCTTCCATCTTAATAACCAATAACATCCAATTAATGAAACATGAGTTCAAATAACGATGCAACTTTTGCTGCTGTAGATATTGTAGATGATATTTTTGAACGTTTACTCAGGTAACTGAGTATGCCTTGAATTACTTTTACCTGATATACGCACTTTGATCTGAATGTCTTGTATGAAGGTGCTGTACAAATACTCTATTATTATTATTATTATTATTATTATTATTATTATTATTACTACACTTTATAATCACTATGGCATGAAAAGCACAGGATTTACCCTCGTCTTCTGTTGAAGTAACCCAGTCAGTCTGCACACTGTGGCAGACAGCCAGCAACAGACTTCAGCCAGAGTTAATGATCTATTTACACCTGTGCTTTACTACTGATATCTCATGATGGCTTCTGTGAAAAAGGCCTATGATGCGTTATTTTTTTCCATCACAGGTGAGCATATATTTCCCTGTTGAAGTTGAAAGTTTTCTTCATAGAAATTATATATGGATCATGGTGTGTGTGCATCTTCACCACTATTTTTAGCTGTGTTCAGGATCACAAGGTATATCACATAAAAAAATGGAGACATGATGGAGACACAGTCAGACCTAAGAGGCTGCATGCTCCAGTCTCACACCCTGTAGGGTTTACAGATTATGCAATCTGCTCCCAGTCCTCATAAGGCAAGCTGTCCCCTTCACAGGAATCCCCCTTTATTGTAACCACTCCAAGAGATTCCCTCCAATACATAACTCATAATTCGCCTAATGAATGTGTGTGTGTACATGTGTGTGTGTGCACCCCCTGTTTCTTGTATCGTTACGTACATTGCATTCCACTATCACAAACAGCCCTGCCCTCCTCCATCCCTCCCCTGCTACATCTCTCCTGTTTCCAGCTTCCTTCCAATGGAACTTCCTATATAAGGACACCGATCTATTTGGACCAATAAATCAAGTTGCTGCGAGGCCTGTTTTGTGCCAGAGAAGCAAAGCACTGCGTCAGCGTGTGTGTGTGTGTGTGTGTCTGTGTGTGTGCGTGTGTGGGTGTGTGTGTGTGTGTGAAACCTGATGACAGACCAAAGACCAACATGGAGGACCTCAGGGCTCCCTCTGGCCAGCATTGAGGAGGCAGGGAGGCCTTAATGAAGGAGAAACTGGGCTTGAGGAACTCAGGGAGAGACGGAGGGAGTCAGAGGGAGGGATGAAGAACCAGGCGGGGAGGAGGCGAAGGAGGAGGAGAGAGGGAGACAAAGCAGCAGATACACTGAACAGAGAGGTTGCAGTGTGTGCCATATAAGGACAGTGGGGTCTGCATGGAATCTCTCGGCAGCTTTCTGTGTTACTTTCAGAGTTGAGCAGAGGCAAGCACCCCGAGCCCCAGTGACTAAATATGGTCCAGCAGCAATAGCATTGTTCAAACAAAACAAAGTTGTTTCTTTACCTGTAGTTAGCTGAGACAGACAGCGGGTTTATGACTCATTAATCTTCAGTGCACCGAGGCCACAGCGGACCGTGTCGCCCGTTCGCACACTCTACATAGGATCGTTTTTTCAATCTAATGCTGTTGATCTGATGAACTACCGTCAAGTGATTTTCGCACTGTATGAAAGTTTGTGTCACTTTTTTGCTCTCTGTGCTAATCCCCACAGATATATTACACTATCATCGCTCTGTCAGAGAATAGGTCACCCCTATATCTCCCTCTAATGTGATGTATGGTGATCCATGCGAGCCGAAGGGAGGACAGGAACTTTAAAAACTTGTGGAGTAGAAGTACGAGGGCACTGTGTGCTGACTCTTTCCTAAACTTCAGCCAGAAACATTCTTCCTCCCCCGGTTGTCGGCTGTCAGGGAAGAAGAAAAAAAAATCTCCAAGTGATTCCTCGGGGCAATGAATAAACCTATGAAAAGTCAGCAGTGACAGGGAGGAGAGGATGCTGTGGGAGTGAGCATGGAGAAAAAGTCTTGGAGAAGAATAGCTATAAATCAATAACCATTTTGATAGAATTAAACAGAAACATACTGACTATATATACTGAAAACATACTGTTAATTAATGATAAAAAATGACCTGATTGCAACAAAATGTATGCATCAAATAAATGAAGCTGAATGGCACCAGATTACCACTCACAGCTAAACAGCTGGCAGCACACATGTGAACTGTCCTTCAACACAACATGGTAGAATAAGTACACAATAGAAAAAAAAAGAAAACAACACATGAATTGCAATGCAAAGACCACGTACATACAGTTTGTTTAATGTTTTTCTTCACTCTCATGTCCATAGATGGCCATCTATTGGAGAGAAAATATGTTTATGGATATGTTTGACCCTTGTGGAATGCAATTGCATTCTAATTTGAGCCCAGGGGCAAACATCAGTTCACTCTGCTGCAGTCAAAAGACCACTGCATTCAATTGTATTTATACAGCTGTCTCTTTAACACACAACCCATTTATACAGTGGAAGAGAAATGCTACCTATTAGAGGGCAAACTGCCAGTTGAACAATCATGTGCCATTGTTCAACTTCCTCCACTTATATAGCCATTTTCAAGAGAACACTCATGTCTGGTGCCAATAATCTGGCCGCCTCAGGGCCTTTAAGGGCAAAAATAAAAGTTTGCTCCAAGGAAACGATGTGAATTCAGACTTCAAATGTCTCACATGAGGCTCTATTTTCAGCTCACATATGCACTAAACAACGCATTATGGCTTCTAAGGAGCAATAAATTACGGCACAGTATAAACTTGGGTGTACATTACAAACTGCAGCGATGTTAAATGGTTACACTTAATCCTCAGAGCTATACTCACTCCATCAAAAGAACGACTTTATTCAGCTACGTACTCTCTACATATCATGATCTCATTCGTTCAATGGACTAATCTGAGAGCTATGATCTCATCTATCAAAGTCTCAACAATCAGGAGACTCAGGAGACGGGACAAATAAACACCTAAAACCTAAAAATAATATAGACGTGGATGGCGGTGCAACTCAGAGTCCAGCATCAGTACTCAAGCTGGGAAATAAAGGGCTGGCCCCTGCAGATAATCAGTTCCAGAAACTTGGGGTTTTAAGTAGTGTGAGATAACAATGTCAAGTTCCCTTAAATGGTGAGAGAGGAAGTGAGATGCACTAAATGCCTCGGCCTGTTGCCACAGGTGTGGATGAGTCTACGCGGTGGCTGCTCTTTGTACGTCTAGTTGAATCTTCATCGTTGACATAAGGACTTTGTTCATCTTTTGCCTTCCTTTCCTGCACAGTTAATGTAATTCTTGCACTGCTCTTGTAGCGATTACAGAGGTCATTAGGTCTCCACAGGCCCGGTTCCTATAAGCTGCAGGGAAGGCAGCAAAAGACGTGAACAAGCAGGAGAGTAGCTACATAAATAAATCTGGAGGACGGCTCATTCAACTCAGCATAAACATGCGGATTATCAACCGTGTGGGACTGAGATCAACCTTAATAGTAAAATATCCAACTATTACACGGGTCACATAGCACTGGAAAAAACGTCTTTGGCCAACTCAAAGGCGAGAGTGCAGAGGCGATGTGGGTGGGTTTGACCGCTCAGAGCAACACAATGAGTGCCAATATGCTGAAGACAATCACAGGAAAGTAACTTCATGTCAGTCTAGAGATCTTTCAGGTGAAGGTTATTCAGCACTATTTTAGCTGGACAGTGATGAAAACTGCACAAAAGCGATTGCTAAAAAAAAGCGAGGAGCGTCCATTCAAATGCTATTTTGATTGCAAGCAGTACACTTTTAAGTTTACAAAGGTTTCATATAAAGTCATTCCACATGTTCATGGAGCTGTGTGGACATAATGTGAGCACCAACATCACTTCAACCATAACATTAATGCTTTTGGAGCACCTTGTTTTCAGCCTAAACGCCACATATAAGAGACAGATAGTGACTATGAGCCTACAGCAGGTTTCTAACTTCACTGTTATCCCATCCTCTGGTGGTTGCAGACTTCAGGCTTAGCTTTGGTGAGGCTGCCACCATGTGGCAGCAAATAAAATCACACTTCCACAGGAGAAGTCATGTATAAGTACAAAACATTTATTTACAAAGAGTACACGTATCAGGCACTTGTAAATTAAAACAGAGAAGACATCACAGAGCTAATCTCAATGCTGTGTCTGGATTAATATGAGAGGGAGCAACACATGTTTTTGTGAGCTGTACCACAATGACTGATGCTTCCTGTTGGTAAAGCCAGATATTAAAACCTGAACAAAACAAGAGGCCAAGTGGGATCGTTGGCAACTTACAATTAAAAGCAATAAAAAACCATTTTATCAGATTAGCAGATCTCACAGCTAATGCTGAGATGTAGATTACATTCAGGTGAAAACACAGCTAAAAACTTTGAACAGGATTACGTCGGGAAAAATCCAACAAGATGGTGCAACATCTCTTGCAGTGTAAAAACGTCTCTGTCGGTCCAGTATTCAGGACTTCTACTTTCAGGCATCCGGTCCAGGTACTGTGTCGCTGGCACTGGTACCAGCTGGCAGAGAGGCCCCCCGCAGAAACACCTTTCCACCAGCATCACTGCTGTTCACGAAGTGGCTCACCAAGCCATAGAGGAGAGGTCTGGGAAGGTGAATGTGAGGAAATTATTAGTATTTCTGAGTGCTTGCTTTCTTTTCCTTTCCTTTCCCCTCTTTAGCACAGACAAAGTGAGAGAAAATGGGTTGGTTATTCTAACTGTGTGATTTCCATAATGGTACATGCAGATAAGTGACAATAAAGGAAACAGTGATATTGAGGTAACACACCGGACTACAAATCCTGATCTGCTGAACCACGTGTGTCAAATTAAGACCCCCCCACCCCCCAAGAGAAATGTACAATTTCACAACACAAACTAGTGGTCCATGTTTGTCAGGTCTGATGGGGGCAAGCTGGAAGGACTGGAAATGTCCTCTCATTTCGAGATCCCTGCGATGACTCACGGAGCTTGTGAAATGACCATCATGTCGCTGATAGTAAACCCCCGACTGAGAGCTCAGTGAAAAACTTGAACGCTGCACTCACACAGACTTGGAGCTCGCATCCTCCGAGACTCTGAGCTCATTTGCCAGGAACTGTCTGTCCAAGGGAACTTCAGGTTGGCCTGCCTCTGAGAAAACAAACAGATGAGAAGTAGTACACTTTGCTCCACAAGAGCGATTGGTCATGTTTCAAAAACAGCAGCTGGAATCTGAAATCTAAACAACAGTCTCTGTCGAGGACAATCCTCCAGCAGAGTTATGGGATTAACTCTGTCGAATAAGCAAACATAAGCAAAGTGTGTCACATTAACACCTGCATCTCCTACATTTACATTTACATTTACACTACATGCACAGTAAACGTGGCGCGGTGGAGCATCACTGGTTTGTGGTGATGTTGGGTCTTTTCCTCCCTCACCTGCTGTCAGCACCGACGCAGTGTATCTGTACTTGTTGAAGTCCAGGTACTCCCGGATGAGCTCGTTGATGAGGAGGTTTTCGTGGGACAGCGGGGGCCGAGGCTCTCTCTGATCATCCAGGGCGCTGAACACCTCGGCCCGGATACGAGCCTTCAGCTGGGCCAGCACCCCGCGGGACTCCAGGGTCTCCCTCACCGCTAACACATCCAAGTTTCATTTTAAAAAAAGGTCAGGTGTTGTTAACAGGGGCTTCTTTCGTTGTGTTGTGTTAGGTTAGTATAATCAGCTAACTCTTTTAAAAGTTTTTTTTTTTTATATTTGCCGTACTCCATTCATTATTTGTCCAATGTAATGTTTCTTTACTTATTGACAAAGTTGCAGCCCTCTTCAAATGTAACTCACTATCGTAATAACGCCAGGAGGAACCGCTCTTCAAATCGGGATACATGTGATTGTTCAAATGATTTTGATTTCAGTAAATATACTTTGCCATTTATTCCTACTTCGGTCAAATGTAGACTTACTTGCTAACTAATTTAACTGCGCTAGCTTGTTAATATTAACTGCGCTTAAGTTGACGAGCAGAGTGAAATCTGTGAAAACTACAATTATGTGGTATCTAGGTTGACTTTATATAAGCCGAATTTA
>JAOXYL010000061.1:6100599-6114324 GCA_028564955.1 Terapon puta
GTCCCTCTTGACCTTTAATCAAGCACCGCATTCGCATTACTGGTTTTTGGTGAAATCTCTTTTGAAAATTTGGTGTAAATATTCACCTTCCTCCTTAGCATGACCTGTAACTTTAATGCAGCGTCACTTTCAGGTCACAATAATCAAGTGAAAACACTAATCGCCTTCAGCTCTACGCTTTTTGGTTTTGCCTCGCTAACATGTTGAACTACAAGTTTGAAAATGGTACATATACTGTTGATATCAGAAGCTTAAAGCAGGGCTATATAGCTGTATGGTCTTGGTGCAACAAGGAATAAGATATATAAGGTCCACAAATTTGTTTATAGAATCACTTCATGATTGATTTTGGTCTTTTCATGGAATTAGTTGACCAGTAAGAAAACCATTTAACATCACCATTGCCATTCTTAAAGCAAACTTTGGAGCTAGCCTTTTAATCTGTGGCCCAGTAACGCCCTTACCAAGAAAGAAGAGGAGTTGAAGGATGCGATGGAGATGGAATAAAGGATCTGAGACTTCTTCAGGGCTTTGAGCTCCTTTTCTCTGTGTCCCAAAACCTGCTCCAGGAAGGCCTTCTCCCAGGCATAGAACTTCAAGATCTTTATTCCATTCAGGATCTCATTCATCAGTCTGATGCGGCCGTCCATGAATTTCATTTGAACCTCCTGTTGACCAGACAAAGAGGTTTTTATGTTTTATAATGAAAACATAAGCTATGCTATATTGAAACTAGGGCACAGTGACAATTACCGGACCGAAGTAAATACATGCATTTGCAAACATGGGTTTGTCTGCTCTTGTTACAGCTGCGGTAGTTTCCCTGAACATCATGGAACTTGTTTAATTCAGTAAGAATTTATAGCTTGTTACATTTTAGTGATTTTTATGACAAGGAAACAACAAAGGGCCAGGGATGCGGTCACTGCACTCAAGACTAAGTTCGATTAAATTGGCATCCAAATTTACAGAACCGTCTGTTGTTTTTCCAAAGAAATGAAAAATTATGTCTTCCTACTGCCCACCCTTTCCTTTCATTGTTTTTCAAACACGTTATATGGGGCAGACATCAAAAGGACAAGAGAGAATGTACCATCCAGGCCAAACACCCACACGGCTCTTCAGCCACTATCTAAACCAGCTGTGGCATCTCTGACCCAACATGCCAGATGTCAGGGCTACTGGAGTGAAAGTGTGAAGGATTCCTGTAACAGCTTTTACCTGTAGCTTGCTTCTCTTCTTTGCTATGAATCCGTTGAGTGGAAAAATGAGAATGACAGTGGCGATTCCTGCCAAGGCAGATGGGCCAAGATGCTAAAGAAAACAAAGCATGGCGTCAAGGGCTTTTCAGTTAAAATCCAGCTGAGCATGAATGAGCGGGATTATGAAAACACTGCCTCGCGACATACCTGCCAGAGGAAGAAGAGACATAGTGCAATTTCGATAGGAGCCAGCCAGACAGCGTTGAAGTACACCACAAAGTCCATGAGCTTCTGGGTGTCTGCTGACACCAGATTCACAATCTCGCCCACAGTGCAAGTCCTCCTGGCAGCGCTGTTTATCACCAAAGACTGGATTGACAACAAAAGAGACAAAGACATTTTAGCCCTCAGTGCACTGTCTGCAGTATAAATTTACAGCCTCGTAAAGATTTCAGACGATCACTCATCTTAGGTAAAAGCTATAAATCATAGGCTGTGTACTGTTTTCCTGTCTGGAAGGAGAGAAAGCTTTTGTTTTTGCCATTTCAAATGTAATTTATGCCGTGTCGAGAGTGTCAGTGGACACAGATTTACCCACCTTCCTGTAAACCAAGCCCATCACTGCTGTCTTGACCCGCATTCCCACTGTGAAGCAAGTGTACATGTACTGATGGTTGAAGAGGGACTGGAGACAGGACAGCAGGAACATCAGAGTGGCGTAGAAGTAGCCTTTCCACAGGGGAGCATCCTCGTCTCTCATGAAGCCCAGAAGCAGACTGTAGGGGAATACAAGTAAAAGATTAACACTTAATCAGGGGGTTCACTGAGTTGCAGATGTTCTGTTTTCTGCGTGACCCTTTCGTACACTTAAGGGCCATGGCTGACTGGATCAACACAACTCTTTGTACAGTATATATGATTTTCCCTGGAAAGTAGTGAAGATGCGAATCAAAGCGGACAGACAGGTTTTTACCCTGTCAACATGATTTTTTTTAACCGTTTTTTTTTTTCATTCAATCTGCTATTATTTGCCTTTCATTGTGTGCCTGAAACCGATGGCCTTGGAGTGCTGCTGCGGCTGCTGGCTGACTGGCCCGCACAAAGTAGCTCGGGTTGCACAACAGTGCTCAGCTTGTGGCCGGGCTGCCCTCACACTTGGCCAGCGGCTCCCTTATTGTGGTGCGACAACATTTCTGCCATTTAGAGCCTCCTCTCCCTCTCTGCCTGTCCTCCTTACTGGAGCACAGAGGGCTGTGGTCTCGTCTACTTTTCTTGCTCACAGCTCCGTGACCGTAATTAACACTTCAACTGATTCTGTGCATCAACAACAACATTCCAGTCTGGCAAGTGGGATGGTGCGGCGGGTGGCGGGTCAGCCATGACCTGTTTTCACTGCTGCCAGCCACTGTTGTTGTTTGGTTGTCAGTCACAAATAATTGAAAACAGGACAAGGAAAACGATCTGAGTTAATAACCAAGGAGTTCTTTATACAGTAATATTTGTTTTTGTCCTCCCATGGTCTGCAAAACCCGTCCTTCTTTAAATTACCATACCGGGAAAATATAATCTCTTTCACTTAAATCTCCAAATTGAGTTGGACTGGTTGCTGGAAAAAGCACAATAAAACCTATTTTTACTGTAGCCTAGATTGCAGTCCATCCAGGTAATTTCAGTCTGAGCTGAGGTTTGGGAATATTGGCTGCAACTTTCCTTAATACAGAGCGCTCAATGCCATTTGGTTTGTGGGAGTCCCAGCACTGAAAAAGTTATATTTGAAAAACTCAACAACAACATCTCTTTCCAAATATAATGACATGGTTACTTGCGATAGTAACCTTCTTATGAGCAGTTTTATTGAGAACTTCTTGTTATCAAAGCACGACTGCCCAATTTCTGTCTTCATGCAGAACGAGCAAACTATGCGCAAGGATATCTGTGGATTATCTTGTTTTTTTGGGGGCTGTCTGCACCACAAACCAAATACCCCTGAGCTTACTGGTACTGGGTTGAGATGCAGTTAATATCTCCAAACACTGGCGAATCACACCGCAGCTATTTACTGCCACTCATGGCGAGAGCAGATTTGAGATTTTGGTGCACTCTCCCTTTGGGTCTTACCTGAGCACCTGGGGGATGGCGAACATGAAGGCATCGTGGCATATGATGCACAGCGTGCCGGTCAGAAAGTATGGACCGAACTTGCGTGCGAGCGTCCTGAGCAGGAAGAAGCCAGAGCTCTGCTCCTTCTGCAGCTTCCTGAGGAGCTGAGCCTGGTCTGGCAGTCTGCTCCCCAGTGCCACACCCGACGCCAAGGCCTTCTCCTGCCTGCCAGGGAGGGAGAGAGCGCAGTTACAGACAAGACAGCTGTGTCAGAGATGCCCCAACACGATGCTGGCGCCTTTTAAGTCTTTAATGTAAAACAGACTGTAAAGAAGAAAAATCCTTGTGATTCGTAGCGTCAATGATGGACTGAAGAATTTGCCAGCAGCAGTTAAAAGCATTATCCGCTGACATAATTACTGGACTTAACGACAGATCTTCAAAGCGCTGGATCACGTTAACGAGCTCTGAAAATGACACGGGGCTCTTGTCTTGACATTATGGTGCTGCATGTCCTCAAGAGACTCCTCTGGACTTATTTTTGGCCCTCGGTTGATGAGACGTCCCGAATTTGAATTTTACCGCAATCATGGCTAAGTCATGCTCTGCTTCGGTCGTTAATTCATCCAGCAATGTGCTGATGTTTGGCCACGCTGCAATAAAATGGAACGATTCTTTGGCTGTTAAGCTGCGACAATGCTGAGAGCCGTAAGGTGGATCACAGACCAAAAGAAGAAAACCAGATGAGCCAAAGCAAACATTAAAAGGACAACATGTGCATGTCTGGCACAAGTCTTCATTCTACAACTTCTGCTTAATAAACACAAGGATTAGTCAGCCAATCACAATCCTCTCTTGAGGGGCATTAGAACTTTCTAAAGTCTACTGAGTTAACCACAGATGATGTCAGCAGGGTTATGATGTCATCAGAGTTATTTATGCTTCGATTTGGTGACTTATAAATCATAAAGATAAAATAAATTTTGGTTTGTCCCATTCTTCGGTTCAAGAAAGCCTAATTATATTCCCATCAGCTCCAGCTGTACTTGGTGTTCGGTGCTCATTAGCAAATATTAGCATACTAATGTGCTTAACAGCAGCATGCTGGCATTTTCATTGTGGCATTATTATTAGACCCTTAGACTTGTTTTCTTTTACTTTTCAGTTTCTCCCATCTTAATGAAAGTACAAAACAGAATTGCCGGGGCTCTCCTTTAAACCAGGCATCGATTATCAGGAGTTCTCACTTTTGAAGTTTGGCACATTCGGCTGTCCAGTCCTGCTGGAGCTCGGAGATGATCTTCTGCGATGTGTCTTCCTCCCTCAGTGTCCACAAATCCTCTGCCGCCAGCGGGGTGCGATATCCCTTCACAACAAGCCTGAGGGGGGAGCGTGGAGATGATTCACATACACACGACCAACAAGAAAACACACATATTATTGTAAACAAGTACAAACTGTTGCTGCAGTGAGTCAGTCGAAGCCTAAAAATGACTGGGTTTTGAAAAACCATCTTACCCAGTGAACCACCAGAAGAGAATCTTTGACAGGAAAGAGGCATCTTCCACGGGACAGGGATTCTGCAACAGATTAAAGACCAGACTCACTTGTTGTTTTCGCAGTAAATCTCTCGCTGCTTCAAGGCGGTTGAATGGTGCACTTGTGAGGAGTGTGTTGGAGTGCGTTTGAGAACTCTAATGTGTGTCAACAGCGCTGTACAGTCAGGTGGTCCATTGTGGGGAGCAGAGGCCGTGAACTCCCACAGGACAGCATAAATAGAGTTCAGTGTTAGTGCAGGGTGAAGATGACGTTTTGAGGTCGAACGCAGACAGAGCGGAAATGTGTCATCACAAACCGTCCGACAACACACACACACACACACACGCACACACCAAAAGTTTCTCCTCTCACGCATTCCTCGTGGCATCTCTCCACCCTGCCACCCCCTCACCGGGGTGTTTGCTCTCTTCATTACCAGCGCTCTCGCTCTTCATCCCCTCGCTTCCTCTCTTCCTGTGAGTAACTCTAACCAGAGCGTGGGGTGGTGAGGAGGAGGAGGTGGAGGAAGAAGAGGAGGACACACCAAGGAGCGACCAATGGGTGTGGCCCTCTACGCCAGACTGCGGCTTCTGCACCCTCAGCCTCCTCACGGCCGGGCCAACAGCTTGTTAGGGACTTTTCCAGCTATTCCGATGTTTATCGCCGGGGAAATATGACATCACACGTCTGTTTGATTGATTAGAAGCTCATTTTCATTCACCTGTCAGCTGCCCTGAAACAACTTGCTATTTTTAGCTTGAAAAATGTCTCCAGACTGATGTTTGATGGGACAGAGAGATTCGTATTAAGTAATACCCGCGCTCTTGCGTGGTCAAGGACTGAAAGCAGCAGTCATGATGTTATCCAACGTTGTTCCGGGTGAGCTGCGTCGATGGTATGTAGGGGAGCAGCGACAAACACACACACACCCATTCACACTCGCCTCATAGGAAGCCAAAGTGGAGAGAGAGTGGGAAGGGAAGGGGGGAGCGAGGGAGGTGAATCACATCATTTCCTCCAAAAGGGAAAAGTGTCTTGACAACAAAAGCCGAAAACCACAAGATAGCTGCTCAGGCATTTTCTTTCCTGGGTACTGGATGGGAGCTGGTGTTTTTGACGGAAGTGGGAAACATTCTCCTCTGCCTACCTTTTCCAAGACGGTTTTTCCCTCTGGAGGCTGGTCAGCAAAGCAGCAGAGGAAGAGCTGGGCCAGTTGAATTGTGAAGTAGGAGAAGAAGGCGAGGTATCGCACAATATCGGAGGCAATGCCCTGTGGAATAAGAGAGCATTGATTAAAGAAGCGGCTGCAGCTGCTGGAAATGCCAGAATCTTCTAGTCGGAGGCCCTTCAGTTTATTTGCTCTGAGTTATTCCAGACAAGTTGTGCGAGTCAGACTTTTATTATGAACCGGGGATACAATTAATTGGCTTTGTGGCTGAACACATGCAGCAGAAAAATAACGTTGTATTTACATGGAGACGCAAGCTTTTCAATGGGATCAAAATGTTTCTTGGCTGTTTCATCTCTTACACCATTACTTAACAAATCACACAACATCCTGTGGTGTACGGCGTCATTTATCTTCACTGCGGCTTTGTGAGTTTCACAACAACATGAAGTTCATTACATGGCTTTTCCCATGCTTACACATTGTATAGCAGAGGATATGGTTTATACAGCAAGATCACAGACACAATAAAGAGTATTTTGGACCTTTAAGCTAAATCAGGGTGAAAACCCAAAGTCTTTAATGGTGTACTTTATATAATGAAACGATAGTTAAAGTTGCCTCTCAGTCACGCTAGGAGCCTGTATCTGTAAATAGGGAGATTGTGGTTTTACAAACCAGCACCCTTACTTTCAATCAAGGGAGCAGCTGCGATATTAAGCACTCAGACACTTTTGTGAAATGTAGGACTCGCATGTTATTCTTGACGTACAGAAATTGTGGGTTCTGGCAGGGGCATTGTTTACCACTGGGTCAATGCCACTGCCACAACCAGTGTGTTGTGCAGCAGCATGGGTATGCATGAAAGTCAGAGCCATGGTAAACAGTAAAACGATTTTCTCTGAAAAGTGTGGTGCTGTGCCCAGAAAGCAGATATGAAGGGGCCAAATGGATCCGGCCACACAGTGAAAAACAGGGTGAGGAGAGTGGGCGGCAGAAATGTAGGTCAAGCGACTAAGAATGGCCAAGGGTCCACAAACATGAACTCTGTCAACCGAAGCCATCAGCGCTGCAATGTGAATTAGACACTTTCTGTATAAATATTTAGAAAATGTGTCAGTACTATATGTAGATATGAGCTGACACAGTGGACGGAGAAAAAGTGCTGAGCTGTGCTGCAACACTTTTGTTCTTTAACCAACTATTGTATCTAGAAAAAAATAGCTTTGTCCAAAAGTGACAAAATCCATGTACAGAACACCTAGAAAACCCATTTATTAACACATTAAATATTGTTAGTTTAATTTATGTAAAACCACATAGTTTGGGTTTTTTTGTATGTAGTTTTGTATGGCCTAAAAACACGAGATCTTTTAGTATGATGTAGAGGTGTGGTCTGGTGGATTTTGTAAGTCTTGGACAGAGCTAAGTTAGTCCTCTCATCTAAGTCACAGCAGTGAAGTGAACGGTGCATTTCCACAATGTGCTATTCTTTCAACAGAAATAATATCGTTAGTTTTTGAGTCAATGCTGACAAAGTTTTATTAGTTTAGGGTGCAGGGAGTTAACTCGTGAACTTGCATAATTTTTGTAGTTGTCTTTGTGATCTCCGGTCCAACTGTGTCAGCATCGTCTCCAAATCTGACACTGCAACATGCAATTTAGCCTCAGTCTTTGAAAACAAGCTTCCTAATGTGTGATGGTAACACTGACATGTCATGACCAAGCAAAAGACACTAGAGAGTAATCAAATCTTTGGTGATGTGATGAACACAGCCCGGGCATATGAATTTGATTTATTTAAATGTAGATATATGATATGATGGTGAGACATATGGGTGGTCACGCGTGTATCCTATGTGGATGCGTGTGGTTGTATGAAATGAAAACATCTGTGTCTAAATTATAAATGGCCTTGCATTATGTGTGGATGCATAGATTTCCATCTGGCTGTGTTTACAGCAGTGTAGGCCCATAAACACAGCACTGACGTTCCTCTGGTCTGACCCTGGACTGCCATGTCTCACCAGCATTTATCCCAGGGCCATCATTACTCTCCCCCAAGCAGTGTGGGAATGTCACACCGAGGACGATAAAACAGAAATATGGATGTGTGTGTGTGTTTGTGTGTTTTTATAGAAATGCAAATGCGACTGCCCCGCGACTGCGTGCACCTAAATAGAAACTCACCCCATACAACAATGATTGCAGTGTCTGACAGGAGACACAGGAAGAAAAAGAAAACTTAAACACACACGGTCTTGACCAGAATTGGCAGTGTCATCCTCCAACACTTGGTTAACTTTAGGTTACCTTGGTTGAAATTGGGGGATGAAATAGAAACTCTTTGCTGACACAGGGTATATCTCAAGCTGTGCTGCTGGAGACTTGTGTCTAGACTATGGTAGGTATAGAGCTGATTAGATATCCCTGCACAGTATTTTGGCAGGTTCACTGAGTTCAAACCTGACAAACAAACTGGCTCTGAATTATTCCTTATTTTCAATACTGAGAGAATCATTGAGAACGTTTTGGATGCTTGGAATATATATCACAATGTGTTAATAGATACAATAGGACATGGCGATGATATGTCTATGAATTGGTTTAGTTGGTGCTAATATTCAGTATTTATTAATAGGCTAAAGACATACCTCATCCATGGCCAGCTGGATCTTAGCTCGAAGAGGCACCAGGGAACAGACAACAGCCAAGACCCAGAACAGGAAGAGGAACACAGAGGAACGACAGCCTCTCACTCTTTCCAACTGGATGATGCATAAGGCCAAGATCTAGAGAGAGACACAGAGGGACAGAACTCTTAAGAATTCACATGTGCGGTTCTTACAACAACTCTATCCCAGAGCCAGGAAGTGGAGAGCCAAAACTCAAATCTGTGATGCCACGTTTATGAACATCCTGGAGCGACTCCACTGACAACAAGGACAGGAAAACGGGTTTTCCAAGTATGAGTTTTTTTTCATTGACATTTCAGTGAGCTCTATATTATTGTTACTATCAGTTCTAAACTTCAAACCAGATGAAGGTTTGCTCTGGGGAAAACAAAAACTTCACTACTTTAACTCAGTTATAGAAAATAAAGCACTATCTCTCCTGTATTAACTTTCCTCACTGTTTTTGACAGAGCGTAGAGGATGCCATCAGATTTAGTCTGATCTAATGCAGCCAATGGTGGTTTTGAGAAAGAACTCGGGTTTCTGGGATTTCCCTGGCCACAGGCACAGATGTGATCTGGCTGACTTCCGCCTATAAAAAACGACACATGTATGGCATGCCGCACGCCTTGCACACACATTGCTGAGGGCCATTATATACTTTCCTTAAAGAAACAAAACAAAACTCTATACTGTGATGTTTTCTCGAAAATAGCATTGATTCAGCTTTGGGATGTGGCTGTCTGTCTGTCCGTAGCGGAGTCACGCATCTGCAGTCGAACCGCTGTAATTGGTCCCTCTCTGAGTGGTTGGCCAAGTGAGACGTCACTTTGTCATGCCAGCTCATCACCAAGTGGGGAGAAAGCGGGTTTAGGTTTCATAATGGAGGCCACATTGGTTACTCTGGGATGAGCCACAGCACTGTCCTGTTATAAACTACAGTGGTTTGGTAATTATATAAGTTTTTCACATCAACAACCTGATACACTTTATGTGGATATGTTAACAGATTTGCGTGTTGAGGCCAGGAAGGTGAAGATCTTTATGTGTTCTGGGTGATATAAATAACATCTATGATTCTCATTTATCTTCTGTGGTGATGCACTGGTTGTTTATTCTTTTGTTCATTCACTTTGTCTACACTCTTGCCAGTCCATTGAAGGGTGAGAACCGTTAGATAGACATTTACAGTCACAACTATGGGGAATTTCGAGTCTCCAGTTTGCCTGACTTGAATGACTTTGGGATGTTGGAGCCAAAGTAACACCTATAGAGGGGATGCGAAGACAGGAACAACATGTGAGCACTAAGCCCATACTGGGGTGAAAATGAGTCGACTGCAAGTACTCAAACCAGTAACTTTAATGCCTTTTAATTTCATACTGTTCATACTGTCGCACTAGTTTGCAAGCTGTAATAATTGATTTTTGGCCACATCTTGGGGGTAATGCAAAAATCTTGAAACACAATATTGGCTTATTATCAGCTTATAATGTTGATATTGTGAAAATGTTGGAAAACATCCAGCTGACACGAGTCCGCATTATCCATCCAAAGTCCAAAGTCACTCTCCTTTTAGTTCTGGTTTGGTCTCCACCATCTCCTAAGGGAATGATGTGGCTCTTTAGCTGCCATATGCTCCATCATTTTCACCAACTCTGTCTGCTGTTTGGTGCTGGGCGTACAGTTGATTTTTCTCTAAAAACAGCAGCCTCAGTGTCTGGAGACAAGGTTGATGACAGTGGTGACAATGAGCCAAAACAGCAAAGTTGTAGGCCATAAAACCAATTCAGTGGGCTGAGAGATGAGCTGACGGGAACTGCAGAGTCGGGTGATAATTATCTGCGGGTTCATTTATACGAGCCTTCTACTTTGCACTTCATGATAGTTATAACACCATTTTTACAAGATAAATATAAATTCCAATACCACACCTTCGTTTATTTCTCTTGTTTTGATCAAGTCAAGCGAAGGCTCTTAAGACCTCTATGTGACTGCAAAGCTCCCACATCTATTGGAGCCACAGTCAGCAGTACCAAGCCCATAGCAAGAACTTTATGTGCTGGTACATTAAGTCCTAAGCTGATGAGGTTAAGGCTGCATCAGCCCCAAACCACACCTTAACATGTAACATAAGTGAGGATAATATAAAGCTGACCTTCGGCATCCATATGGGGGCGAGGGACCTTCCTATTCCTAGTCTTCCGCCCTGACTTGCCATATTACTGCAAACCATCAGCCCATCTGTTTGTACAAGTCGGTGGGTGGAACTAAGTCCATCACTGAGCCCCGAATCAAAACCCTACCTTATAATTACATGGGAAGTGTGCAGCGCCGGGGAAGGAATAGAAGTTTTACGTCATGGTATTGCTGATTATAGTCAGTGTCGTGTGTGTGCTTTTCATCAATAGTGACCACGGTTCGCTCGTGAGCCGACTGACTCGGGCAAAACTGTTCCCATACATTAACTTGAGTTGAAGGGTAACAAAACAACTTGGTCAGAGCAACAAGAGCACAGTGTTCCAGGCCGGCGCTCAGGGAACGTTTGGTGGTGGTGGGCGGCTACAATCGGCATCGAGAAAATTACATCCTATAATAAATATACGTCTGGCAAATGCATTTCAAGATCGGTAACAAGCTCTTAATATGATTTGCTGTCTGTCCCCCCCCCGGTGAGATAAATGATATCCTCAAAATAAATGACCTTTTTTAAAACGTGTCCCGCGGTACAAGAGACGTCTCAGTGTATTTTTATCCAAACACGTGCTGCTATTTACTCAGGAGTCTGAAAAGACCACAGGTGGGGAAGGCTGTCTGACTGTCTGAGAGAGCGAGACTGTGCAGCACCTGTGTAAGGCTGCAGAGAGAGGAAGCTTTGTGAGTAAAGATATATGGCACTCAGGAGCAGCTTAAGAAGCTCACTGGGCCACAGGAACTCTTCCCATCTGGATTCAGCACCCCTTTTCCACACTCTCCTAACTCTTACATCACTGCTGTTGAGGGTAAACAGCATTTTTCAGCTCACAATGCCACCCATGTTGTGAGCTGCACCCCTCCTCTGTTTGCTCCCACTCTAGGTATCATTTAAAACCTGAAGAAAATGAGTGGGATCGATGTTCTGAGAAACATGCTGGGCTGTTTTCATCAACACAAGCCACTGAAAACATTTCTTTGATTGCACACCAGCTCTTATCTTCTATAAATAACGCTCTGTAGCCCACCCTTCATGCCACCCTGATTCAGGTATGGGCGGGGGGCACTATAGTTTGATTCAAGATGTGTGGAGGGTTAAGAGACAAACAACATTAGTAAAGATGAAAGATGTCAGTTAGACTGCACAGGGCCTGCACTGATTTGAGACTAAACATCTGAGTTGTCTGAGCTGTGCATACTGTGCATATGGTTTTATTTTTTCAAAACCTCAGGTTCTTATTCTGAGGTAAATTGGTTGAGTGTTTCGTCCTTTATCTTTTCTTCCTTTCTGCAGAGGCAGCGCAATTAAACACGTTGCGCCCTAAATACAGTTTTGGTCAGAACAATGGCGCTCATCTGGCGTCCAAACTCCTGGTCCAGCAGCACACCTGTGGCCTATATATAGACCAAACCTTTCTGTGTAATTAGGTTTAACATAGGCTACAATTTGTATATCATCACCTTTGTATTTGGTGGTTTTGTGTTTTTTAAAGACGAAGCAAAAGGTTGGAAGAGACTCAGATAAACCTGATGCACATGATTAGTCAAGGCACTGCCACCACCGAACAACACATGCTTGCAGCAATAAGCCTGATGCAACAGACCTGAGAGGACGAGCACTGACCGTTCATTTGGAGGTATGAGTGGGGCAATGCTCACAGTTTATGTTTAACTGGGCTGTAGACTGCGGTGATGTGAAGAAAACAATAGATGCACCATATCTATTGAATATAATATTAAAAGAATTGCTCTTAAAACGCATAAAATGTCTTTATGTACATTTTTTGTTATGACTTATAATCTGTTGCTTGCACAACACCCACCAATCACATTTTTCAAAATCTTTCCACATATGTGCGTACACCGGTTCCAGATCAAATACCAACTGATGTCATTACATATGTACTAGGCACACTGATGAGTGATGGTCAAATACTGGTTGTGTTTACAGGGTACTGTAATATTTGCACTGACTGCAACACCATAAATCTATCCCTGCTTATGCATCTTTGCACCTCAGTGTCTGGCCAACATACCGGCCATAGACTGTATATTCTTTCATTTGTCTGGTCTTTGACATGTGAGCCAGAGGGACACAGGCTCAAATATTCTCAAAAGCCTCTCTGTTGCCCAGGGCAACAAGGAGCAACGTCAGATGTATGATTGGAGCTACAAATCAGTGGCACAGCTCAGGAGTTAAAGTCTTTTCCATATATAAAACATATGACTCTGTAAAACTAATGCACAATTACATGAGTCCTTGGCATTCACTGCGTATAGTGCTTGAACCCTCTCATTTTATTACCTCTTAAAACTTGACCAGGGACAAAGGACAGGGCACATCTAATTTTCACTAGACTTTAAATTACTTTAACAGAGCAAGCTATTTGAGTGATTTATGGACCTGTCACAGTTTTACATCATCTTCTGAAAAATGCATACACACTTAGATTTCAGTGATAGGCATGATATAAAATGTTCTGTTTTCTGTCATTTCTCTTCACTATTTGGACAGATGTACAGGTAAGGGGAAACACTAGAGTGTGAGGAAAGAGTCACGGTATTTACCACAGTCATACTGCGTATGATGGGGCTGAGCAGGAAGACCATGTGCTGCTGGATCTCCTGGCTCCTCTCCAGCAGGATGTAGAAGAACTCCACGAAGCCAAAGGAGGCCAGCAGGAAACCCAAAACCTGAAAAGGACAGGAAAAAAGGGGTAGATGGATTGGAGAGACTTTCTGGATCCAAGGCCACATTTATCAGTACGTTTCGGTTAATATTGGGGGTCGTGTGGAGAAAACTTGGACGCATTTTTTTTCTTTTTTGCATCTGCTTTCAGTCATGTGA
>JAOXYL010000061.1:6131542-6149307 GCA_028564955.1 Terapon puta
AGTGAGGAGAAGGAGATGCTGGACCGGATCCTGCGCGTGGACCACGCAGGTGAATATGGGGCCAACCGCATCTACGCCGGCCAGATGGCAGTGTTGGGTCGAACAAGGACGGGACCCCTCATCCAGGTGTGGACAGAGTGCCTTGATTTGTAAAATGCATCACTGCTCTCTTACCTGCACCTAAATGTCAGCTGAAGATAGTTTAAAGCAGGTGACATGGGCAAAAATGACTTTTAGTCATATTTGCTGCCATTTGACAAGAGCTACACCTGAATTAAAACAACCAATCAGAGCAGAGTATCTGACAAGGCTTATGAGGCAAGCTAAAAGGGAGAAAGATTCACTGACTGTAACTTTAATACCCAGATATTGTGTTAAGCAAACAGAACAGTGTTGCCAATGTGGGTCGTTTGGGATGTCTCGAGATTCAAGAATTTATTGCCCTGTGCACAACAATTACATTCAGGTCTCAGGGTAAAGAACGCTCAAAAGTATTCAGGAGAAAATCCACACAAGCAAAACAATAGATATAAAACTAAAAATAAATAATACTGAAGGAATTATAATGGGTGAGTCCAGACTTTTCAGAAAGAGGAGTTGTTGTAGAAACATGAAACTCAACTTTTAATTAGTCCCTTAGTGTGCAGTGATAAATGTTTACACTGACACAAAAGTTTATATTAACATAACAGAGAGAATCTTGGTGGTTGTGTGTATTTCTACTTTAACCACAAAGCAAAAAAACTTCCGTTCAGCTTGTGCATGGAGAAACTGTGCTTGGTTGCTTTATTTTGACATAATGTGTGTAAGTGCTTCATTTTTGACACTCGTGTTTGTGTTTTTCTTTAGCAAATGTGGGATCAAGAAAAGAAACATCTCGACAAATTCAATGAAATTCTGGCTGAGAACAGAGTTCGCCCTACAGCACTGTTGCCCCTCTGGAACATCGCTGGGTTTGTATTAGGTCAGTACAACCAGTGAGTGTGCAGCAGAGTTTATAAAGTTATAAGATAAGTTACTTTGGAGTGCAAAATGAGAGTCATCATTTTAACATTTGTAATTCCTTGTAATGTAGCTCAGTTTTGTTTAGGTTGTTCTTATACTTAATTTAATGTGAACAACATTAAAGTTATGTCTGCTGTAAGACGATGCTAACATCCCACCATGTTGCATTTGTTCACCCACATATTAAAAGTTAATATGAATATTGACAAATGTATAAAAAAGTGTTTCAGATTGAACCTGAGCTCTATTTCACTAATTAGTCTGCTACAGTTTTTAGGCAGTATTCAGTCAGATGCAGTTTCATGATTTCTTCATTTTTAAATCTACTCCAGGTGCTTCCAGTGCTCTGCTGGGAAGAGAAGGAGCCATGGCCTGCACAGTGGCGGTGGAGGAGAGTATTTCAGAACATTACAATAGTCAGATCAGAGCACTGATGGAGAAGGACCCTGAGAGATACACTGAACTGTTACAAGTGAGTTGACTGCTGGTTTTTCCAGAACTCTGTCACTTAAATTGGTAAAGACATTCTTGTGGTGATGCATAAAGGATGTTAAGGGACGTTATTTTGGATTTTCTTTCGTCATGGTGTAGAGTAAATAAACTTTCATATAAGTCATCAAGAGAAAAATAAGTAGGGATGTTCATGTTATTGTTCGTGTGTACGAGGAGCCAATCAGGTTTATTTGCAGTGTTGTACAGGATTAGGTTTCATAGGTATCTTCCAGGATCTCTTCAGTGTTTGTGCCCTTCCCTTCATCACCAGGTAGATACTGACATTTATCACTGACACAGTTTATGTACTTTTAGGGGTGGGACTTGATTAAAAAAATAATCTAATTAATTAGAGACTTTGTGATTAATTCAACTCAATTAATCGCATTTTAATGGTAGAACAATATTAGAACTTGCCTTCCATCAGTCATCAGTCCAAGCAATGAACTCTCATCGGGTTCCTCCATGTTAGTTGTTGTTAGCCTCTTAGCCGCGGCACATTTTGTGCATCAGGGTGGTCGATCGACCAGGAACTCTGACACTGAGCACTGACAAACGCTCTGTGTTGGCTGCAGTGCAAACTGTGATTAAATGTGTTCATTTTTGTGGCAGGTTTTTTTTGTTTTTGTAAGTAATTAATCTTAATTAACGCATTAAAGTCCTACCCCTAGTATTTTCCTAGTTTGTACACATTCCCCAAACCAAAACCGCATCTTTAATTTGTAATTTGTTGAGATTTAATCTGTTGTTTTGCTCGGTCGCATCACATAAAATATTTGTTCATGGTTGATTCAAGCAGTAAATTGAATGGTTATAGTGAAAGTGGTTTTGGAGTAACGAGCAGTTTGGAGCAACATTTATGGGTGGATCAGATAATTAGACAAAAACTAAATAAACTTAATTGTCATTTATTGTCAACTCTGTCAGAATATCTCGACACATTTGTTTTGTTAACAGGACACTGATGCAGTGAAATCTGAACTTTTAAACCTGCTTAATGAATAGTCTATGGGTGTATTTTTATAGGTTATAAAGGAATTCAGGGACGATGAGATGGAGCATCACGATACAGGACTGGAGCATGATGCCGAAACAGTAAGTATATCTTATGATCTTGAATGGTTAATTGTGTTTGTGTCACTGTGTTTGATGTTTCAGATGTTTTTCGTTGTTAAGTGCTATTCATCCATGCCATTAGCTTTACTTAGATCTATTATGTGTTATTTTACTTCTTCTGCTTAAAACACACTGATACTTTGATTTCACAAAAACCTGATCAAATGACTCCTTGTCGTATCAAAGTACACTAAAATTATAAGTATAGCACAAGTACAGGGCATACATATCAATAGTCATATTCAAAAGTAGTTGTCATTGCTATTTTTAATGAATGTCATTTAAAGTAGTGCAATCTAATTATGTTTTATTTGTTTTTGTTTTAGGTACCTGGTTACTGGCTAATGAAAAATGTAATACAGCTTGGCTGCAAAGCTGCAATATATGTTTCCCAACGTGTCTAACATTGCTTGCACAATAATTAAACATTTTCATCAATGTTTGTTTTGAATTATTGACTCAGTTTGTATAAATAAATTCAGTGAAAACCATTTCCACTGTAAATGAAGCATCTTGTAATGCAAGACTTGTTGTACTATTAAAAGACAAAAGGTGGTGTCTACAAACATTCACAGTTATCACTGCTTTGTACATTGTATTATTCATGGACTGTTTAAATAGGTGGAGGTAACCTTCATGAATAAAACAGCAGATCTCTACACTTGTGTTTGCCTGTCTAACCTTTCTGTTGCAGAACTACCCTTGATGGGCTCCCTCCCTGAAAAGTGATGTTTAGTGGAAGTTTACAGAAGAAATGGTCAAATTAGCTAACACAAGATCTTTTTAATTTCCCTCTCAAGAATCAAAGGAATCGTGTATCTGGCTGTGGCATTGCAACGGGCAATAGACCAATAATATTCTGCTGTATACCAAAAGATAAATACCTAGAATACATGTAATGAGGACATATTGTTACTAGCATACACAGCCATCATACCCTTCAACAAACTCTCCTGTTTCACATGTAATACTTCATAGATCAAGCTGAGCAATGACTTGTCATCCAGGCCTAACTCTTAAGCGCCCTCACACAGCTGTTCTGGGTACATTAGGTCACTGACAAAGAGGGATTGACAAGAGGCTTGTCCAGAGGCCCCTAATCTATTAGGCCTTTCAGCAGGTTGGGCAAAATGTTCATTCCCCTCCGAGTAAATATCACTTTGTCCTCACTGTACATTGAGTACTGACCCAAGGCCTTTTTGCTCATGGTTTAGCCTTTTCCATGCGCTGGTGGCATGGTGATGCTGTGCTTTATGGCTAGTGGAGAGGACTGATAGGACGGAATCCTCTCATGGTTATTTGTTTCTTACCTCTAGCTGGCAGTAAGAGTGCTTAGACTTCAAAACTTAAAGTCGAAAGAGCCAACATAATCTATAATATCCTTGCAAGGAGTTGGTGCACCAGAAATGGTCAGTATACAGATCTGTGGTACTGGGAAGGTGGAAACACCTTTTTCAGCAATGTTGCTCAAGGGATGGATTGCCATGGCTGTTTGTGGACACATGCTTGTTTCTCTTTAGATGAGAAACTTTGGTGCCACCATCAGGTCAGATTTTTAATTTGTCAAATCCATAATGACATTCATCGATCAGCTGTAGTTTGTGTTTCATGCAAATTAGTAAAATAAATGCCAAAGTAAAACATGCTTAACATCAGCATTGTCACACAGTATTTAGCTGAGTGAGCGCTGCTGTAAAATGAATTCAGCCTCACGGAGCTGTTAGCATAGCTTTATAGATGCTTATATGTTGAAAAAAATCAAAATCAAATCAGAATTTGCTACTTTTCTTCATCCTGAATGATTGTAAATTAAGTATCATCGTGCTTTGGACTATTGGTTTTGGAACAGAAATGTGTGATGGGCCTTTTTCTAACTATTTTCGGACACTTTATGGATCAAAGAATGAACCAGAAAACAGATTAATCAAAATATTCAGGCCTTTCCATTCCTTCGTCACCTTTCGATACTTGTCGTGTCTCGTGGAGGTGAGCTGTTTCCCAGGTTCACAGGCTCTGATCTATTTTGCCTAGCATGAGGTCATAGCAGTTATTTTAGCTGTGGTGGGTTTGCATACCCATCTGACCTCAAGGGTTAATGTGCCGTATGGCCTCCATTCCTTAAAAATAGGTCCTTCTTTACTGTCCAACAGATCACGTAAAAGCTGAAGTTAAACTACCCTGTGCCCGCCATGTTTGTTGTGATGGTGTACATTATGAGTAGATTGTTAAGGGCATTATGTGACAGGGTACAGGATCTTACCCGCACTAAACAAACAAAAATAGTATTTTCTTGTTTAGTGTGACTAAAACAACCAGGCACAAAATTCACTTCAGCAGTCATAGGAGGTCACCCTCTATACATAAGCAACATGAGACGGTCGGCAGCTTTGCAAATCAAAGGTAGATCATCATACATTATCTCTGCCCCAGATTAATAGTGCTGACAGTTTTATAGCAAGGTGCTACTGTTTAAATAAAGCATCAAATGTACAGCTCCATCTGGGGCACCATTTTGGGTGACGAAATTACTGGTGAATAAAAACAAGAGTGATGACTCAGTCAAACTGCAGGTGTTAATAACAGTAAACCACCAGCTTAACATCTATATAGGCTGCCTTCATTTAACTATACATATCAGACTTTTTATACTACTCTTGATTTTAATTTCACTAAATCAGACAGCTAAACTTTGCCTCCGTCTGTGGCCGTCAGGCATTCATGTGAATTGTTTAGGCTTTTCTCAGAATCACAACCAAGGAATCTGCTGAAACACTGACTGAGATATTGGCAACAGGAATCTGAAAAGGGCAATAAAACTTAACTAAACTGAGACTGTCTCGGTACCCGTGAATAATTGCAGTCGTAAATTTTGAGCAGTACGAATAATACAAATCCCAATGAGTCATAAAAGCTTTCGGATACAGATTGTATTGTTTCTTGGCTTGGATATATGCAGACTGTCAGTCAGCAGGCCTTTCTGGGGTTTATTGTAACTAATAGGTAGCATAAGGTCCATCTGTAGCATTGAGTAGGCATGGGGGACTCATTAGATCACCATAAAACAATACTGCTAGATTCCTGTAATGATAATTTTCAATTAATGTCTGACAACTTTCAACAGATTTTGCACTAATATACACTGATTTGGCCTCATATGATGGAATACATGGAATCGTCCTTGAAACAAACAGAAACATGCCTTTTGAGAGGTCACGTGAGCTGTAAGACATCATTTATCATAGTTTTGACATATCAAAAGCCATTGAAAAACTTATTCAAGCAAATCACTGTTAAGAAAACACTAAAGGTCCAATGACAGAGGAAAAGTATTGTTCTCTTTCTCCTTGAAGACACAATACACCTATTCTTTGTATAATGTGTTGTGCCATGCAGTATCCTATTCAACAATATCAACTCTCTGAATGTTAGAACTCAATGTCAAATCATGATTTAAGCTGAAGGATTGATCTTACAAATGATGGACTTCCCATTCTCCACGCTAAGCTATGGTAACAGGCTGCTAGCTGTAGCGTTATGCTTACCATAAAGATATGAGTGGTCTAAATTTCTCATCTCATCTTGCCAATGAACCTAATGAGAATGTTTTCCTGCAGCTCTTTAAAACTACTCACCTACATTTGCTTCTGTTTCCATTCCTTTGACTTAATATGAGTGTAATTATCATTACTGACGTATTTTTGAGTCATTTATTTCCACATTCAGTCTCTGTATTTGTTCTGCCACAGATTTTATTACTTAAGACCGTTATGCTGCCAAGTCTATCAACCATGGGAAAGACCAGCTCTGTGCCCTGACATTAAATGGTGGCGTGGATCCAACCTGAACTCAGGGAACATAATGACATTATGTTTTGTCTGATGAGCTCAGCTCAGTTGACTGCCTGGGGTGATAAAGCTAACACAGATGCTAACTGTCATGTCACCATAAATTTTATGCACAAATCGTGTGCATGCTTATTAAAGTATGCATTGCCTTGACCCTTTAACAAGGGGTTCCCAGAAATGAGGGACTATTAACTTGAACTGACTTAGTAAAACTTCTGGTTATCCAGGCCAACTACTCATACAGCAGCATGGGCTGAAAAACAGCCATGCTCACACTCTATAAATAGTAAACACTAAATATTTTTACTGTTCTTTGGTATGTCTATATGTGCAGAGTGATGTCACTGCGTGCTTTAAATTTCTGTGCTACAGATAATTTGTATTTGCATTGTATATTTCTTAGTTTTTGCTTGTGATATATGTGTGAATGTATGTTTAATGGGTGTCCTGAAAGATATACTGTGCATATGTGCATGTTCACATGTGTCTGACTGCTCAAACCCATGATAAATCTTCAGGGTGATTGAGGGGTGCGTGGCCTGAGATAGCTGTGACCACGTGTCCACATGTCTTCACAATGTGTAGAGGCAACACATGATGCAAAGGGCTGACATCACTTCAGCTGGAATCTCTGATTTATGGGCTGTCATATTGTGGTGCCATCCACCAATCGCTTTGGAGAAAGAAAAAAACACACCAAGGTCAGTTGATGAGGAAGGTCTACCAAAATTTCTAAAATTTTGTAACACAATGAAAAAATGTCTGTTGCACCATTGTCATATCGCCACATGCTCATTTTAACAGGCTTGCAGAAAATAACCACAAGTGGTGGTAAAGGAACCCTGATCATGTTATATATATTTGACAGGTGCATATATAATCTGTTTTTTTTTGTTTGTTTTGTTTAGTTTTGTTTGTTTTTTGCTGTTTCTAGACTAAATGTAGAACTACTCTAGACAGACCCGATGGTCCTTCTAATGCTACCAGCAGATCAAAATCTACTGGATGAATTTGCATAACTTTTTCTTGGGTATTTATTGTCCCCAGAGGTCAAATGCTTTGGGGATCCCGTAATTTGGTCATTTGTGCTACCAACAGGTCAATAGTTTTAATGTGTGCAGTACTAGGGTTTATGAACAAATACCTGCTAAATTAATTTCACATTCCCATTAGCCTCAGCATTGCTTTGTGTTTAATCCTAATTAACAAATATTAGCATGCTAAACTAAGATAATGATCATGATAAATTTCATACCTGCAAAACATCAGTGAGCATTTTGTTTAAAGCAGAACAGTGCCTGCGTACATTTGACTGTTATTTGATCCTTGCAAAAATAGCCACACTCAATTGGCAAATGATTTTTGGGCCATATGCAAAATGCACAAAAGTTTTTACGGTGCAAATTTGTCTGTGTCTTCTCTTATCAGATGGGGCTTGTGCAGCTGTTTCCATTTGGGGTTGTGCGATAGTTGTATTGTTGATCAGGCGTGAAGACTTATGTGAAGGACCTATTGTCGAGTGCCAGAGTGGAGCGTGGCGTGACCCCTCCGCTGGTATCCATCACCGCACTGACAGGCCTGGTGGTTCATCCAGCATGACTCCAAGGCCACGTTGCTGCTCCAGTGTGTCATGGGCCCCAAAGACACTTCAAGCTGTTCACTCAAGCACAGTATGCACATGACCCCCCCATCCCCCCTTCAGGCGTGGTGGCTCATCAAGGCAAGAGAAGGGCGATAAAGGCTGTGAACCGAGGCCTTCAGATGCCAAGGTGAACAACAGATCACCTACTTTGTAGGTTTTCGATATCGGTAGATTGAATTTGAGTAATTAATAATAATTCTTCTCCCATATGCTGCTTACACAGAATGTAATATTTTAATTGCCAGATTTGTTTGGGAGAAAACTGTGCATGCAAGACCTTATATGTCACTTAGGTTCTCTCATCCCCCAATTTGTCCTTTATACATCTTTGACTATTTAGGATTGTGGCTGAGGCATTCATACTTGAGGCTGAATATATTTTGCTTGTATAAAGGTGTGTCTGCCGCGCCAATAAGGTGGACAGAGCCAATAACTGGTGGTGAGTGGTTCAGCAAAATCAGCTGCAGCACACAGAACTTGTCTGCTATCCTTTTCTATGCCTGTTACATCACCCCCTCCTCCTCCTACCCCTCCTGAATCCAACACCTTGTATCCCTGCCATCGACCCCTTCTCCATCTATCACACTGATGCATTGGCAGCCTGCAGAAGGTTATCACGAAAGGCCTCTTAACACCTGGTTTTAGGGATAGTTTTGCCCACCCCACCTGCTAGCCTCCTGCAGTGGCCCAGCACTTCACACCGATCCCGCTAAGACCCTGTCTGTCGTCCTCACTGATTGAATGGAAAGCTCTGGCAGTGTTACTCTGGCCAGGTCTCATATCTCTCGCCTGAGGCTCGTTTTCATGTGGCTTGCGAGGATGCCACTCTTATCTGCTATTAATCATGGGCCTCTTTCCCCTGCTATGCCCTCCACTGCTGATGACAACATAGATTCAGAGTGATGCTGTTGCAGATTGTCAAATTACACGCAACATGCAAGGGGAGCAGCAAGGCATGATGTGGTGTGGATCTCAACACTATAAAAGGTTTTGTTGTTCATTTTTTAAATGCAAATAAGAGTTTTATTAAAGAGCTTGTTTATTTTATGAGCCTGTAATTCGAATGTGTTGTTCACACGGAGGGATTTTGGAGTTGTTACCTGTGTCGCAACCTTTCTGAGCTGCGGTGGCATAAGAATCCAGCATATGACTGCTGTCTCTGGCTTGTTGTTCTTTGAAGCCATCAGCCGACAAATGTTCTAGCTTGCGGCCGGGCCCTCTGCTCTTGAGGCTGGTGATGACACACATGCTCAGCAGACAAAGTGCCCGGACCACCCGGGCTTTAGGTGTCCTGACCTTGGAGGTTGGCTGTGAAAAATAACAACACAAGGGGAGAAAGAATGCCTCCTATGCTGCACAAGGGGTCAAGCTGCAGCCCCTGTCAGGGTGAAGTTCAGCACGTCTCATGAGCCCTGTATGGGTTATGAAAAACATAAAGAGACAAATGTAATAAACTCCAAAAATGTGTCAGGTCTCGGTTTTTGTGTGTGCATGTGGTGGTATGTGAGTGTTTCAGCTGTAGAAGCTAAGAAGGACAATGTTTGACCCATGAGAAATTGTGGGGAGTTAAAATCACTGGAGGTGTAGACACACAAATTCACTTTAATCCACTGATCTGAAGCCTGCTGTGAAAAACGTATCATTCTGTCCAATCCCATATCAAAGAAAAACAAAATAGCAGCAATGCCATCTCTCTGTTCGTGACATTCTAGTGAAACAGTGATAGATTTACAGCAACTTCTTTCATTTTTCAGCTATTTGAGGTATCTGTTAAACAGATTGTTGCATTGATTTCTGGGAAGACAGATGGTGGCGTGCATGCTTCAAGACAACTGAAGGAATGAAGAATTGTTCAGCTCGGTAGATCAAATTCAGTATAGTGATGTCCTTAGGGTACTTTTTATTGCACGTGGGTGCATACGATCTCACAGACATATTTTTGAGTAGCTTTGTTTTCTTTCTGGCCATAGTTGAAAGTAGCTAAAATAGCATGAAATGCTTGAAAATGAGACAAAAATACCATTTTTTTCTGCCAAAGCAATAAGACAAACCTTGATAAATCTGTCTGCCTTGTTTATAAGTTTAAATGGTTAGATGATTATGGCAGACAACATATTGTATGATCTTTACTTTCTTTTAGCAAGAGAGATAGATCACCCTCAAGATACTCAGAATAAAGACAATTTGGTACCCATTCTATGCTTTTGACCTGTTCATAATGTTTTAATGTGTGCCTTAAAATATAAACCATTGTACAGGGCTTCATCTGGTTCACATTTTAAGTTCAACTGTGAAGTGTGTGTACTGTTGTCAGTTTCAAATCTCCTAAGTGTGATACAAAGTGGAGGCTTATTGACTCAGTTATAAGAGATTTATTCTTTTCTTGTGTGCTCAACTCATTCTTCAATCCTCCAATCCACTCTGCAGTTCCTTTAGCTCCATACAGTCCCCCACAACCTATGGCCTTCCATTATTTCCAGTGATGGGCACAGTCAGATAGCGTGGATTTCACTGATTAGAATCTTATGATGCAGGGGCGAGTGATCCTTCTTCAATCAGTGCTGCTTTACCCTACAGCCATCCTAGGGGGACAAGGCTGGATTATCAATGGGCAAAGTCGGCAACTGCCCAGGATCCTCCATCTTGGGTAAGGTGTGTTGTATTGTAATATACAGAAAACCTCTAGCAAGGTAGCATAAATCCATCATTCATCACAATTATTTTCAGTAATAATTAATCAATATTTAGTCTACAAAATGTGTGAAATAATGAGAAATGTCCGATCATTATTCACTTAACTCCAAGTTAATATTTTCAGATTGCTTTATTGTTTAATCAGCAGTCGAAAACGTAAAGATTTTGGGTTTGGTATCACGGAAAATTTGTGAAGTTAACAAATAGATACAGTTAATATTTTAACTTCACGTTATCTAATCCAGCTGAATTGATGATTGATCCTTCAACTGTAATATATATTTCTGGATCTCTTGAACACCATTTTCATTTGCACTGTGTTTCAGTTGAATAAGGGTCTGTAAGAACAGTAAAAGTCATCAGAACTGTCATTTGTCAGTGCCAGTCAATGAGGCATTATTAAATAGTATCATCTGCATAAAGCTTTATTTGATGCCATACTGATATTTCAATACTTGTTTTTAACTGAATAAAATTGTATCCTATCTGTATCCTGTCTAACTTTGGCATCTTCTCTTATAGGGAAATTATTTTATTATATGATACAAAGAATGAAAACACAACTACAAAACTAACAACAAGAAATCATTTTCTGCCTTTTACAGAATAAAAATATCTACTAACTCCTTCAGTTGTTATGTAATGACTTTTTTCCAGTAGAGTAATACATAAAACATGTTATAGTCACACAAATAAATTACTTGCATTGTTACTTAGAATGTTGAGACTTGTTTAAGAAATGTGTGAATGTGCATAATGTGCTTGGTGCCACAGCAAACTACAAAGTATGCCTCCTGTGCCTTGAGAGTGTTTACTAAATTGTTGGCAATGCGGGAACCCTACGGTACTATTCATTCCAGTGTCGGAAAGTGTTTGAGGTGTGTGCTCCAATGACCTCAGGGTCACATACCACGTAAAGGGGCTATGGAGTTATGCTGACAATGTAGTTGTTTAAATCAAAACACTGGCAATCAGAGATAGATGGCGGGAGGGAGATGAACAGAGATGGTTGGGGGAAGGAGGGCTCGCTCTTGAGCCATGGTCAGATGGGAGAGAGTGAGGTGGTGGGTGTGTGCAAAGACTTGAAATATGTTTAAGAGACGTGTGTGTTATCTTTTCTCCTCGCCACTGGTCATCCAGTACCTCCCCTTGCGGTGTGTCGTCAGCAGTTTATCTCTGGCAGGAGCTGCAAGGGAAAATGGGAGGAAATCTGATCCATATGGTAGCACTATAAAGCTCACCGCTGATTTGCAGGCTTCATCAAAACCTGGTCAAGGCTTCATCCCTACTCACCGGCTGGCATCCACCTTTCAAACAGGGTCATTGCGCTCTCTCCTGAACTGCACCAATTCTACCTGACCCAAGTGGTGCTTTTATGTTCTTCAAAATAATTTTTCTCCTTAAAGAGGTAAGTTGATTTGCAGGTAGAAAAGTAATGTATTTAATTTAGGCAGCAATACTGAATCCAGGTTATGAGTGCGTAATGTTGCATTGCATATCTTTGTCTTTCCTTTGCCTCAGACATGAACATATTGGGCCAGGTTGTTTTCTTGCTTTTGCTTGGGGGCATCTGGTGTCAGAACAACCGTAATGCTAAAAGCAGTGGCAAATCCACCAAGAAGCCTGGTGGAAACCAAGGAGGTGAAGTTGGCCAGTCTCCCACTGTGGTTGATCTGACACCTGGAAGTACTGGAAACACTGGAAGCACTGAGAGCACTAGGAGCACTGGAAACACTAGAAGCACTGGAGGTACTGGAAACACTAGAAGCACTGGAGGCATTGGTGGAAGTGGAGGCACTGGAAGTGCTGGAGGCACTAGAGCCACTGGAGGCACTGGGAGCACAGCTGAAGCAGGACGGGAAGGTACCACAGAAAGTCGAGCAGCTGGACAACAGACGGATGATATGAGGCTTCACTTCCTCAAGAATACCCAAGTTACATGTAATGATGGAACAGCAGCTGGGTGAGATGTTCTGGACATATATTTAGAATTGTGAGACTTTAGCCATTTGCTTTCTGCTTATCAATACTTTGATTTTAGAAACTGCATAGAGCAGCAGTGTGTCCTCTCATGCTTACATGCAGCTTTCCTCACCATATTCTCATTCCTGTTTATTTGTGGTTCCACAGGTTTTACCTAAAGGAGTTCAGAGGAAGCCGCCGATGGCTGTTATTTCTGGAAGGTGAGTATTTAGAAACTCAACTGGTTAATTTGGTCCCCAAAGGTCAGCTTGTTTTGGCGTGACGCCCTCATTGGAATTTTGATGGGGATGTCATCTTGTTCTCTCATCTTCTGTTTTTCTCCTTTTTTGGTTGCTGCCTGTCACTTTGATTGTGTTTTATGGAAACGTTAAGTTCATTGTCCTTAAGCTTGATTTGTGTGTACTCTAAGAGCAAAGAAAAGGTGTGCAGCAAACACAAATGTTTTACCTGGTAGCAGTGATTTCTTTAATAGGATTAGGATTTATGAGTCCCTTATTCTGAGCAGTGGAGCCTGATAAATTACATTTGCTCTCCCTCCTACACATTATATGTATAGCTGAACGTACTTTGCACAAGCTAAAAGTCACAACAAAGTCAACAAATCAAGTGCTGACAGTTTGCAAATTTAAAAAATCATTTGTCTCTTTTTCTAACTCTGAGTGAACATCTTGTCTTGTTAGCAGACAAAGCTACAGGTGCATTCCTCTTCTCTTCATTCCTCACAGGCCTCTATGATGGGCTAACAAGGGTCTCCCTTGCTGTGCCTGATGTAAGGGCCTAATATTAGTCTCCATTATTTTTAGGTGGCTGGTGCTGTCACAGTAAAGAGACCTGCGATTCCAGGTACCAAAATACACCCCGACTAATGAGCTCATCAGGGTGGCCCCAAACAAAAACAGGTAGGTCAGCTGGCCATGTTTTAAAATGCATGTCATACATGTTCACATAGTCTTTAGCGAGACAAAGGTACATTTGTCTGATCTCTGGTTGCTTTAATACAGGAACTGGAATATTGTCTTCTCAAGCAGAGGAAAACCCACACTGGCATAATGCAAACATTGTGTAAGTATACTGTGCATCCTCACTGTGTCTTATTTTGCCACCCTGACTTCATGTTCATGGAGGGGAGAAGGAATTGTCTTGATAGCCTCGAGGTTTAGTCTGACAATGTGTCTCCTTTTCTGCAGATTCATTCCGTACTGTTCCAGTGATGTATGGAGTGGCACTGGGCCTGCCCCAACACCTCCTCCAAGGCCACGGCAAGGCAGAGAAAAGGAGAGAGACAGAAATGCAAATGCAAGTAAGTTTCAAGATTTAAGGTTCCCTCACAGATCTGGTCCTCTCTTGGTTAAAAGAAAGCAACATTAATCAGACTTTCTGTTTAGTGTAGTGTGTAGTGCTCCCGGTCATTTGATGTCTGTGTCTGTTATCAGCTGAGTACACCTTCATGGGCTCTCTGATCATCCGCGAGGTCATCAAAGACCTCATCCCCAAAGGAATCAAGCAGGCCAAGGTTATCATGCTGTCTGGCACAAGGTGGGTTTGTTTTATCGCCTGCACTCTGGTGCTGACCACAGATTTTGGACGAGAGCCTGCATCCTCTGTACCATCCCCATGCCTAGCATTAAACGAGAGAAGCCCTATTTTGGGTGCATCCTCTTGTCAACAATAAAGATGTTTGCAGTCATCTGTGAACAATGACATGATGTCTATTAAAAGGACTTGCCCTGTGATGGTGAACATTCCTCCCAGGTTAGCAACATGTTTGTTGGTAAACCCCCCAAGCCCTAAAACAGGATTCACCGACTGAATGCAAAGCTGCTAAATTTTGATTTGCCTGCTATTAGCTAGCATGTGCTGTCAGTTTGATACCCATGGTGAAAATGGCACTTTCCTAATTATGTATTGATTTTCTTGGCTCCGCTACAGTGCTGGTGGAACTGGTGTTTTGCTGAATATCGAGAGGGTGGCCAATCAGCTGTTACAGCTTGGTGCAGAGGCTCAGGTCCGAGGCCTTGTTGATTCAGGGTGGTTTCTAGAAAGCAAACAGCAGAGATCGCCTAACTGCCCCGAGACTATTTCCTGCTCTCCTGAAGATGCTATCAGGATTGGACTCAGGTAAAGTTGTGCATGCAGTCAGCACCTACAGAAAGATGTAGGATTTCAGATGATTATTTGCTATGTCGTGCTGTAACATTTTGCTTTATTGTGCAATGCATTAAAGTGACTAAATGTGTTGTTTTCTCAGGCTGTGGAATGGGGTTGTGCCTGACAGATGTCGGCAGCTCTACAAGAGAGGGGAGGAGTGGCAGTGCTTCTTTGGCCACAAACTGTACTCTACCTTGACCAGTAAGTCCACATTTATCATGATATAGGATTAGCATTTAAATATGTGACATGCTAATCGAGTACAGCATGAGAGGATGAAAGGTGTGAGTTTAATGTACTCAAAAATAATTAAAAGCAGAATAAAAACCAGCATAAAAAACTATTCTTAGCTTAACTTTTTCTTTAATAATTTTTCTTAGTTCATGGACATATTCTTTATATAGAATATGAACGTTATAGAAGGTTAGTACACTGAGCCATGCCATGAAAAAAGGTTCACAAATGTGATTCTGTGGGCCGATAAAATGAGCTGCCTTCTGTGCTGTGTACTGTGTGTAAACCCCAATGACATGACATGTAATGGGCAGGGTTTCGGCCCTGCGTTGACTCTGCTTTAAAGCTCTGCAGAGCTGAGGGGAACTGCAGAGTATCTGTAGCTTCATCACCATGAGCAACCCATTTCAGATTACACACACCTAACCCATTGGTAATCTGAACATATCAGAGCATCTTTTTTATTTTGAACTCTTTGTTTTCCCTGTAGCCCCTCTGTTTGTTGTACAGTGGCTGTTTGATGAGGAGCAGCTGAGAGTGGAGAACATCTACATGGGAGGTCAGACTCTGTCTGAGGAGCAGTGGCAGTACATACAGAACCTGGGCAGAGAGCTCAAGAACTCACTGAGAGATGTCACGTAAGTTCTCAAAAAAAGTTTGGATAAGTGACATATAATGATAATGAGAGATTTAATATGCAGTGGGTGATTAAGATGAGAGATGGACTAAAGCCTTTGGATGATGTTTTTCAGGGCTGTGTTTGCACCATCCTGCCTTTCCCACACAGCGATTACCAAAAGGTAAGAATTGATATTTGACTCCTGTGGTGGTAATGCACTTTTATGCCTTCTGCCTCTCATTTTATTCTGGCCTCTGGCGGTAGTCATCTCCACCGAGTGAGCTCATGCTGCTGTTTTTGCTCACCCATGCATCATGCCACATTCTTCATGTCACCAAATACCTTTTCACACTTTCCCTTAACCCCCTGGTACCCCTTAAACACACTCATTATGCTGCTGCACAGATGGACACAGAAGGGGCAGTGCAGTGTTAGCTAAGTTTACAGAGTCAGGCTAAGTAAGGTGTAGTTAGTACGACACTTTTAATGCATAAGGCTGATGATTCAAGGTCACTGAAGGTAATCTTGCAGTGGCAGTTCCGCAATGTTGGACATGCTGGACCAAGATAAAGAACCAAACGTAGCCACAGCAAACTGCAAACCTTGTGATCAGACTATGACCTCACCAGTGACAAGTGCCTTGCAATTAGTTACGAATCCACTTTCTTTCACCATATTTGCCTTTGTTTATTTCTAACCGCTAACTACCCTGTCTTGTTGCTCTTCTAGTAACTGGTTGAATTTCCAAGTTAGAGGCACCTCTCTGCCGCGAGCCCTGCATTGCTGGGACAGGAGTCTGGAGGCAGCCCGCAACAACAGAGCCCCTGCTAAAGGTTGCCCTTACCACCTGGTGGACACCTGCCAGCGGCCTCAGTGCAACCCCACATGCCCGGCCTTGGTGGATCAGGCCACCCAGCAGGAGCTCACCCTGCTCCAGATGCTGGTGGCCATGGGCCTTGACCTCCAGAGGCTGGGTCTGGATCCCCAAGGAGATGAAGATTCTCTGGCCAGCATGGTCAGCAATGGTGGCTAAATGCTAAAGTGGAGAACAGGATACAGTAAGAGATAGCCATGCAAAGGCTTGATTGATTGAGGAAAAAATGTGTTGAAATTTTAATGTAACCATAGAAATAGTACAGAAATCTGGTTACTACATCTTGTGCTGCTCAGCATTCCATTATGCTTCATGTGTCTGTTCAATCCGTGACTTGACTGGTGGGTGTGTCACTGTGCCTGAGTCTGGCTGTCCCTCTTTTGGACACTGGAAGAAAGAGCTTTGGGTCTCAACTAAAGGCTTGGAGACACACTGTGCTTCCTATAAGACACTTTCATTGTGATCACTCTACATGAAAATTAAACTAAGAATGGCAGTGGAGTTGAATAATAGTAGAAGACACAAACATGTTGCTCAGACAGGAATCATTTGACCATTTTTGCACCATATACTGCGGTTGTTAGCATAAGCTTTAAATAATAATTATTAATTAATTATTATGCTCTTTCAAACCATCACTCTGGTTTTAGTACTCTGATTCTTACATGAGCAATATATCACATAATGTAATAATAATATAATATATTTTATGTGCATGTAAGATAAAAGTGTGATTAGTTATTGACTGTAGTTATTGAATTCATCTATTTGACATGAAAAAAATCCCTTAAAAAACTAAGCAAAACAATGCTGTAGTTACACACCACTCAGTTGTTGGGATCATTTATATTTAGTGACATAGATGGAGCACATGGACATAATACAGACTATGTATTGCAATCCTTCATTGTTGTCGGTTTTGCAAAGCATTTACAGATGTTAATGTAACTGTGTGTTTTATTTTCATCTACTGCAACAACTGTGTCAAGCAATAAAGGTCTGACTAGAATTGCAGCTGCAGTAACAAGTCAGGCTGAGTTGTTGGAACAAGGAATAAAGATAATTATCTCTGATATGAAATCTACTTTTGTGGCTCATTTGATTCTATTTGTT
>JAOXYL010000061.1:6163662-6176349 GCA_028564955.1 Terapon puta
TGGTTATTTCATATGACAGGTTTCTCTATTTGTGTTTTTCTTTCACACTGGTGTTGTAGTTAGAAAAAGATGATACATCCCTACATCCAATGATATCTGAATTAAAAAATGAATCACAGCATGGATGTATTATAAGGCTCTGGGAAGGATGCGGAGAAAATAAAGTAAGTTAATTGTGTTACCGACATCTCTCTTAAAATAGTGGTTTATGGGGAAAATGCTTTGTCAACCTCAAAAAGCCAGTACTGTAAAGTAGGTTTTAAGTGCCTTTTCCCTGAAAACTGCCTGCTGCGGCTGAAAATGACACCATGAGTGCAGTGAGAGTGAACCAGAACAGTAAAGTTGTTAGCTGGACAGCTAGACAATGAGCTGAAACTCACTATAAAGCTCCATAAAGCTGAGGAGGGGAGCTGCATATTCAGGTGATGGTTCTCTGCAGCTTCATCACAATGAGAGACCCTTTTCCCATTTTCACATCCTGTTTGATACATCGTTGTCATAAAAATATTGATTAGTGGCTTGATTTTGAATCAAGGGATTTAAAGGCCACATTAATCCAGCTTAGTAATGTTTTCTTCTTGAATTTTCTGCAAAATTTCCTACGAAAATAACAGCGATCCCCAAAGTATAATCACTTTGTCAATATCAGGAAATACAGTCAGCTCTATTCATTGTGTTGTTGGCTCATTTGTATTGCAAAGGTTCAGTGCACACAAATGAATACAAACAAAATGATAATAATAATATTTTCCCCCACTTTTCTCCAGTACTATCTAAAGGTACTTACATTTTCCCAGGCTTTGAGCTTTCCCCAATACCCAGTCCAACTGAGATGAATTTAGTTTTTATGCTCACAGCATTGAAAAAAAAATCCACAGCAACATCTGTTTTCAGTGTCTCCATTACTCTGGATAATCCCCAAAACACATCATCAGTGAGTTTCACACGAACTGAGAAAAAAGCAGTTCCAGAGAAAATGGTCCACAGTGAAGGCTTCATCTCTTTTTTACTTTCCTATTTTACGCCAGCGCTGTGTAATCGTAACAGGTCGTAAAAACACTGATCAGAACATGCACCGTAGTATCACTCTGCATGTTCATCATCCACATGCAGCTGACAAGAAAGTGTGTGTGAACAAAAGGATATGTGAAAAGGACAGAGATTAAGGGAGTGTGTGAGAGAGTCTATGGGTCTAATGGAGATGGCGAGAGAAATTGTGAGCCATATACAAAAAGAGAAAGTGAAAGCCCACACAGACTGAGGTGTCTGCGTGTGTGTGTGTGTGTGCGTCAGGTGACAGGGAGGGATGGGGACATGGGCAGGTCCTGGTAATGAAGGACTGATAAGTCCCTATTTCCTGGGCCTGGGTTAATTGTGCCTACAGATAAAGGGTAATAAATTGTCATGGGGTAATGGCAGGAGCCGGGGCTGGGCCCTGTTCCACATTCATCATGACTGGCTGGGCCTGTGAGGCTGGACAGCGAGGCGGGACTGCAAGACTGGTAGAGCCTGGCAGGCAGGGAGAGGAAACCTCACAGGGATGGAGGAGGATATGATGTCTGTCTGTCTTATATACAAAGTTTCTGCGGCGAGCTGTACTGTGTTGGAGCAAGAACAAGAAATGTCCCAGTAGTGGAGCTTATGAGAGGAGGATATGATAACAACTATGGAGTGAATCATTTAGATATTCCATTATTAAAGGAATAATAAAGTGCATTACTTTTGGAAAGTTTCCCAGGTCTTCACCACATGTTGATGGAAAACAACAGTAATGGAAGAAATATTCTCATCCTTTATTTTATGTCCATAAAGTAGTCCCTGTGAATGATATATTATTATACTGTCCTACATTAAAAGATTTTTAATGCATGCAAATAACATTTTACTGCAGTAGCTGGTCAAGGTGTAGCCAGTATGAACTACTTTATATAGGATATTATATTGTATAGTTTAATATTTAATAATGTGTTTCATTCCATTAGTGCATCATCTTTCCTTATGAAAAAACTTAATCTAGTCTAAAAGCAAACCATGACTATAACTGTCAAATAAATGTATTGGAATAAAATGAGTGTCCTCTTCCAAGTTGCCTCCATTGCATCATGGACAATACAGCACGCTCAAAAAAAGACATTTGTTTTTTTTTAATGAGGAACTTGACAGCAGCTGAAAATCTGCTGACCTGCAGCGGTTTAACCTTTCACCTCACTGCAGAGATGTAAAGTTTACTCCAGGGTGTGCTCAGTTCATCGTGATACGACTGCGATATGACTCTCTCGGCAGCGAGTCAAAATCCAAATAACTTTACAAATGACATGATAACACAACACACAGATTAAGATACAAGATAACAAGTAATATTCTCTGACGTGTACATCCATGGGGAATCAATAACAGCCAATACTCTCATTTAGCACGCGATTAGTGTGTGCATTCAGGCAGCGGTGGTGCACAGTGTGTTTGCAGCTGTGGGGAAGGATAATGTGTTTTCTTCAGTTCACAGAATGCTACAGTGGTGTTTGTCGAAAACCTCGTGTTTCCAGTTTCTGTAATTGTTTTCAGGTTTTCAGATATTGTAGCAGCATGTGTAAGAAGTTTTACGAGACCCACTGTGCTCATAAAATCTTTCCAAAGCCCATTTAAAAATGTCAAAAAATACACTTTCATCCAAGTAACATCGAGGCTGATTCTCTGTTCCTCAAAAGGTGGATCTTGGGAAAAAAAATGGGATGCGAGGACGTTATATGAGAGATATATTCAGGGCAGAGCAGTCTCACATGGCGTCAGCGAGATGCAGTTCATTACATAAAGAAACAATCCACAGTACATGTTTTTGTGGGACTCGGTGTGCCACCTTGCCAGCATGACAGATCACTTCTTCACACTGAGAGATTGTGTTGGTTGGAGGTTGGTGCAGCGGCTGAGGAATGATGCATCCCACACATTATACAGCAGAGCTGCTCCCACGGAGGAAGTTGATGTCCCCACCACGCGATGATGACACTCAGTGCGCCGTGACATATGATGTGTGTACAAACAGTAAGCACATAGGCCGGGCCCGCTGCTCCCTTTGACTGTTTTATGTGGGTCACACGCTGCGTGCTGGGGCGCAGCGGGGGAGAAAGGACGTTTTTCACGCAACCCATAAAGGAAGGAAAAACAATGCCCTTGAGACGTGACTTCTCGTCTCACTGGAAATCACCGCATAGAGTTATGTGGTACAACGAGCCTGACATTGAACCGCGACAGAAGTTGCACTCTTACATGTGCCTCCTTTCCTACTTTGCATTCAGTAACATTTTCCCCTCTGACCATTCTGTTTTCACTGACTCTCGTTTTGCTCACCAGGAATGTTACAAGAGTCTGTTAACGAGAAGGAAAACGGTGAGTAAAGCAGAGGTGAGAGTGAGCTTTATATTTTGACGTCATGTTGTTTGTTTCTCCCCAGCGGGAAGAAGAAATGTCATCACTTACAATGAGCGTAATCTAAAAATACGATGGCATGGAAAACTTTTGTCATTTATGAGAGCTTAGTTCTTGAAAGATGGAGAGGAGACTCTTCACAAACTTGAGAAGGTATTCATTTAAAAAGAAAAGGACAAGAGAAGAGTGGAAGAGACATGGGCAGAGAAAAAAAAGGCTTTAAAAGATGACTTTGTTGGGGTGCCCTGGTGGCTCAGCTGGTGGAGGATACACCGCAGCGGCCCTGGGCTCGAATCAGGACCAAGAGCCTTTGCTGCATGTCATCCCATCTCTCTCTCGCCCTATATTTCCATTCTCCCTCTCTCTCTCATCATCTCTATTAAAATAACTTTAAAAGAAAGACTCTGTGGCAAAGAAAAGGCATAGTTGCACCAGCAGAAATGTGCCCATTTCAAGAGAAGTCCTGCGATTTGAGGAATCTGTCACATAGGTGAAGTTAACCCTTGATTTGTGTATGTGTGTGTGTTGTGACTGACCAATAGAACAGAGAACTGGAGAGTCCTAAATAAAGCTAACGTAGCTCATTAGCTTTTTTGTGCTGTTTTTTGACCCTTCCTCTGTCTAACCCACTTCATGAACTGTTTTTTGCGCAGGCATAAGACCAATGTGTCTTTTGAAAAAACCCAGTGAACCTATTGTCCCGTTATCATCCAAGTCACCCATCTCTCTGTCTGACAATGAGCCACCCTGCTGCACTGCGTGACACGTTCCCTCATCACGACGAACACCGCAGTTTATTTTGAGCCAGTCCCTCTTATGCTTATGCTCACTACAGCACCAAACTCGGTTTATCCCTCCCTGAAAACAGTCTTGGACAAACGTAGTATTTGCTCCTGTTTGTGACCTGTTTTTGAAGATTTACATCTTCAAAGGGAACGAACAGGCCCGAGGCTGAGAGCCACAGTCCGGGTAAAGTCTGAAAGTAGAGAGAGACAGATGAGTGTACGGCTGGTTTCCGTGTTTTTATGGGTTTTGTTGACAATAACAAAAACACCGACGACAGCCAGCCGCGTCTTTTACACAACAGCCGAGGGAAGATGAAAACAATAAATGCAAATTTCCCCTCATTAAGATAAAACACGAAAACACGAGTATAAGAAGAGAAGCTAAAACATTAGAAAGGAGTTGTTTTGGTAAAAAAAAAAAAAAAAAGGACTGGAGGGGAGGAGAATTTCACAGCACAGAGATGACAGTGGGTATCGGGGAAGGGAAGGAGGGGATGAAAGTTGAAAAAGGAAAGCGAGAAGATGGAGAACCAATGAATGCTCAAATTCGTTTGTTCTCTCTGCCTCTCTCTACCTGGCTGCACACACCTTCTCTCCGCTCCACCGGCCAGTGTTCACAGCTATAAATCTTGGAGTGGCATTTTGGCCGGCGAGTCCCACGTAAACACGGCCGGCGAAATGTCAGCGCGGAAGGCAGACAAGCCTGACTTAGGAAGAGGGAGAGTAGAGGCAGTAATGTCACCACACTTTAGCACACCCGCCATCAGTCTTCATGACATTTAAGAGATCTATCCCTCGATCCCTCTGGCCACGGCGAGCAAAGGAAAAGTTTGGGGAGGAGGCTGCGGGGACCTGATGAGTCAGGGGGTTTAATGGGTTGATCTGATCACAAACAAAAGGCCGCTGCCCTCACTTAATGTGTAATTTTTCTTGTTATGCCACTCGGCAGCTTTCCTAGCCTTACAGCTTAACAGCTACACATTAAAAATGAGAGGAAGAGCGCACTCTGGAAGGTAAATCCATGACACATTTTTATTGTTATTTTTTACTGCCGTTTCTCTCTCTTGTGTTTTTTTTTTACAGCCCTCTCTCTAATCCAGGCAGGTCATTTAAGAACACATTTCTCACACAACACTCGCGTTGTTCGGTCTTTCGCTTGTGTTTCTGACTCTATTCCTGCCATAAAAACAGCACCGGGGACACGGTGACCTCGTAGGCCGCGACTCTCGCATCCCTTTTTCTCACCATTTTCCCACTTTGTCGGAGAGTACAGTCGGCCTGTTTGGAAATCACAGGCATCCAACGCTAAATAATTGATCACAAATTAAAAAAAACAAAATCCCGTGAAATGCTATCATCCACCTGCCTCTCCTCTGACGTTCCTTCTTTAACCTCCCTCGCCGCCGCATGGGGTTTGTATTGATTCCTCAATGAATAATTGAGAAAGTCGGCTTAGCTGCCTTTTTGCAAAATCTCCCCGGCCTCCCTCTCTGATTCACTTCACCTCCCTCCTCCCTGTGATCTACGTCTTTCCCCCCATCGTTCCATCTCCTCCCGTCTCACTTCCACCGCTCTCCTAACCTCTCCTCTCCTCCTCTGACCTTCCCCTCTCTCCTCTCCTCTCCTCTCCTCTTTCTCGTGCGCTGCTGATGTGGATCCTGTTGTGTGACGGGTTGTTCAGGAGGGAATGGGCTGCTCGCATGGCTGGCCAGCCGGCCTCAGCGTATCATCCGTCAGCGAGACACGCTGTTGTTTTAGAGTTCTGCTGGGAGCTGTCTCCTTGTCTCTGTCTCTTTCGCGGGATGCTCCACTCGCTTCACACGCATACGCACACACACACACACTCACACACCTGTCTCTCTCTGTCTCCGTCTCTATGCTCCCCCCTCAGTCTAGCTCCGTCACCCTGCTTCCCGACTTATTTCCACTGTACATCTTAACTCGAACACACAGCTGATCAGCATTTTAAAATCGACCTCCGGCTCTTTGCTCTGAGTGAATCGATAGCTGAGTTAGACTGGGGGTGAATAATGCCAATATGTTAATTCAACAGAGTCGGCTTGGGTAAAATGTCTGCTTTGTTTTCAGTGTCCTTTTGTCTTTCTCCCGTACAGGTGTTACAGTTCAATAAGTGCTGTTTATTATTGTATTGTTTGGTGATTTGTAAAGGAGGCTCATACGGGAGCATCCCTTCTCGAGTTGACTTGAACATGGGCCTCTATGACAGTGGACATCGGATGGACAATTATGTACACGAAGTCTGTATGTACTGACTGAGGATAAAATCAGATCAAATCGTGTCAACTTTCTATTAATATACAGCGAAATGAGTCATTTCTGAATAACTGTATCATTGTTAATGAACACGATAACATAAAACTAGACTACGGGTTTCTGTAAATACTACTAATACTACTGTATGGTCTAGACCTGCTCCGTGTGTGTCATGAGATGACTCGTTTTGTGATTTGGCACCGTAAAAATAAAAATGAATTTAATTGAACTGATTTGCAGAGTGTGTGAATGAATATAAAGTAATCTGACTGAAACAATAACATTTTCAGAAATAGAGTCTTAAAGGCAGAGCACTGTTTGGTAACATTAGCTAAAGCTAATGGTTATACAAAACCAACAACATATTCTTAGCTTGCTGCATTAGTAACTATTTGTGTTCCCCCTCAAGTAAAACACTGAGAATAGACCATTAATGAATCATGAATGACACAAGCATTTAGATGTCTCAGGGTTAATCATCACATTATGAGAAAAAGGAGATATGAACAGAATAAAGATGTGGCATGCAGCTAGCCCGTAAGCTAGCTAACATCCCTGAAAAACTAGCTACAATTTTACATGTTTGAAAACTGCGAAGTCATTACTCACGTATTATAGGACTGTCAGTTTCATATGCAAATCTTCCACATCCTTATCGTGAAGCCATTTTTCCCAGCCTGGAAATTAAATATAACAATTACTTAGTGTTTAGCGCAGCAGTTACTTAATATCCTTCGTTATATATCTATCAGCCACTGAGACGCAGGCCGACTCCTTACTGGGATATGAAGTGCACAGATCTATGTTTTACCTTCTACATTTGTTCTTCATGCCACAGCTTGTCGGGTTTGTTAAGCGTCATTTGACCTGACAACCGCTGGGCTGGAAAACACAAACACAAGATTAATCAATGGCAAAGAAAGATACTGTCCAAACGGGCCTCATCGGTCAGTACTGTGGAGATGATCCGGTGACAACGTGTGTTCCCGCAGCTCAGATTTCCAGCGCCGCTGAACTTCCTGGGACACTCAGACAGCCAGGCTTGTGTTTCCGTACTTTCTTCCTCCCACAGTTTTTCATGATTTGGATCCAGGCTTTATAATGTAAAGCCAGCGCTGAACCAGGCAGCATGATAATGAACGACATTTTCTTGCATTTTCTCAAAGAAAAATTATTCTTTTGTCCAACATCCATAAACCATCTCCTCTGTTTTTTTTAAAAATTTATTTTCATTTCATGTCCGGTTCACACACGGCCGATCTCTGCAGACACTTTTCACCCGTCTCCTTTATACATACATTTATGAAAAACTGTGAATGAACTCACGTTGTTCTCAGCCGGGTTTCCTCACCCGTGGTGATGCTGTCGGCGAGAGGAAGAGCCCGTCTCTTCCCTCTTCTGTGCCGCTCACGCACACCTTGTAACAGCAGGTGTATAAGTGGAGGCTCCGCGGACGCCCCCCCCCCCCCCCCCCCCCCCGGCCTCTTTGATCAACGTGCCGTGTGGCCTTGGCCCACTTCTCGCTCCTAACGGCCCCGGCGTTGTTACGCGTCCGGTTGCTGATGTTTTCAGACACTTCCCCGTGTAACACCGGCACCGACCTGTCACCCTTCGCTGCTGCTCCCACAGCGTCTCGCACCGCGCTGCACCTCCTGCTCCCTCGCTGCTTTCTCACTGTCGGTGAGCTGTTATTGAAATATTTAGCACTCACTCCAGCTCGCAAGCATGCACTGCCTTTCTTCTGCCTGGCTGGAAATATATTGGCTTGGCAGTACAAGTTGGAGCTGTGCGGTGTGGAGGTGCTTCAAATCAGATTTGACTGTTAAGGATCTTTTTCTCGCGTTCGGGCGGACGTGGCGCTGAAGCCCGCTGCTCTCCGCCGAGTAGCAGGAGCGTGTTGGCGTTGAAAGATGATGTCATTATTCTGCCCACTGAAAAGAAGATAGGAGAGATAAATGTCATTACCAGCCAGCTGGTGATCAAAGTCTAACCATTTCCATTTCGTTTAAATCTCTTAGTGGCTGATGATAGCGGCTTCAAACGGTAGTTTCCCCAGCCCACACTCTCAGATCGATTCTCATCTCAGCTTGAGTGTTTCTCCGACCACAGTGTAGATTTTTAAAAGTCACAAGGAAACAACATTTTCAGCCGCATTGCTGAATGTTGCGAGGAGGAATTGTTCAAAAAGGCACAACAGAGGGGTTGGACCATGACAAACACGGAAGGAGAGAGTCAGTGAAGCTCATCGCATATTCAGCATAGCTGATGAAAGAATACATGCACACCCTTGAGCTGTCACAGATTCTTCAAACTGAATACATTTCATCCTCAAAGATGCATCAACAGTGTCCTCGGAAAAAGAACCAGAGTCTGGGGGTGTTCAGTGAAAAATGTAGCGTCACTTTAAAAAGCCTCAGGGCGTATGTTATTGAGGAAGATTGTTGAAGACTGTAATAGTGGAAATGACTACTGTGAACATTTCCGGTAAGTGAATGTAATGGCATTGTGGGATTAACATATAAAGAAATAAACATCTTGTTCGTCATGATATTTTTGTGGTTGGTTAGTATTACAGAGCATTATACATTTCTTGTAATGTTTATTCTGATCTGAAAGTCGAGTGGCCCAGAGCTCCATATGAGGACATCTAGAGATCCACCTGGACTCATTTCCATCACCTGTGATATCTTCATACATGGACTAAACCCATGAGCTCATTTATCTGCAGTTTATAAAGACACATGTTGAACTCCATATATGATGATGATGATGATGTTCTCTGTCTACTTGTAGCTGAGAGAGGGATCCCTCATCTGTGGCTCTTCTTCAGGTTTCTTCTTTTTCCCATAAAGGCTTTTTTAAAAAGTTTTTCCTGACCCGGTTTAAGGACAGAGGGTGTCACAACTGTACAGATTGTAAAGACCTCAAAAAGTTTTTGATTTTTGGCTTTAAATAAATACATTTGAATTTGAAATTTGATTGTGATTGGTGGAGGAATTAGAAATGTATCAGGTTAAACTTTCTAAGTTAAAGGTTAAAGCTGGAGTTTTTCCATATTTTTGATTTTGTCAACAAATGCCTTTGTAAAGACCAAAACAGACAATGTGATCATCCAGAGTCAGAGTTACCTCACTAATAGAAAACAATGACTCTCACCAGATCTCAATCCTTCTGTTGTGTTTGTCTGTTGTGTTAGACCATCACCACCATCATCATCAAAACACCAAATGAGGGAATATCTTTTGCAAAAATGGTAGAATTAAGAGACTTCAGAGAATCGATGACAAGATGAATTGAAACAACTCAGCATGTGGCGCCCAACTCCTGACAAAGACGCTTTATCTTCCTTTTACTTTTACTTTATGCTGTGTTTGTCGCCAGTATGTATCTGCCTCTGCATCAGTTCCACGCTCTTAGATTTGAACTGCAGATAACTGTGGAGTAAGTTTTAGTTAGTCATGAGAGTGGCCTGGTTATTTTATGAGGCAGCATTAATATGCAGCTCTTGGTGCACTGAGATACATGGCAGGACACAACCCGAGCTGGTGTGCTTGTGTGTGTTGCGTTGACAGGCTCTGCCAATTGCTGTGGTGTAATTTGACAACAAGGTAAAGGAAGATGTGTAATTTTATGAAGTCACCTCTAAGGCTGAATGCAAAAATATGACTTACTTTTAAGGCTGTAAGTGCTTTATAACATAATGTCGTATATGTGTGTGCTGGATTTGGATAAAGGGTTGATTGACTCCTCAAACATGGAAAAGCATCAAAAACCATCCATCTGCGTGTTGGCAGGCCGACCGGGACCAGTGGCCAGATGGACACTTGATACTTTCTAGGAGTGACACTTTACTCATAAAGGCTTCATTGTTTCCAAACGCAAAGTGGCTTTTCCAAGTCTGGACATCAAGCGGAGCACAATGTCTGTGCTTGAGTTACGATAAAATAGGAACAATACAAACTTTTGTGGGGACACTATAGCCTCATTGTAACATTCAGCTAATACAAAGCAAATTTTCTCAACATGTAACTTTTTCAAATTCAGATTACGACTCTTTGTAATGATATTTATTTAGTTTTCCATTGAAGCTGTAGACTGTTTTACAGTTGTTTGCAATACATATTAGAAAAAGCTTTTTCCCCCCTTGCTTTGGGCCTTATAATACAATTTGAAAATTGTCATACTTTTTTTTCAGCATACTGCGACAACCCCGGCTTTGTTTGAAGATAAGGTTTCCCAGCTGAGATTTGAAAATCTTGATGCTCAGTATCTCAGAACTGCAGGCTACAGAGATAAAGGATCAGAGATGAGAGGTGAATTCAAACACAGAACTTTGTACCATTAGATGTCGAGTTAGTAACTTCAAATATAACCTATTGATTATTAAACTGGATTCAAGTAAATATTATCAGAGAGAGGAGGAATACGATCCTGTGTATTGACATAAATCTTCATGTAACACAGTCATTCAGTGTAGCAGAGAGAAGGTACCTCAGAGATGAGGGCAGGAGGACAAGAATTTAAAAGACAGAGGAGTGAGGAGACAGGAGGACATAAGACAAGACTGTCCTGTCAGGATCAATGACATGTGTTAGCTGTTAAAGCCATTTCACAAAAATGTGTTAATGTTAATTATGATAGGAGCAAAGGAGGCGATGGCATTGCAGAGCGACAAAGTCCTCACATGGGAAAAAGCTGTGGTGGTTTAATGGGTCAACAAAACTCTAGATTTTAGTGGAAGGGATTGCAAGTTGTTCATTTTATGCTTCACATAAGCCGTTTTATTGAAGCCTGACCACGATTGTTCCCCAACCTTAAATGTGTTAATTATTGTAACCATGGCAACAAAGGGCCCCTAACTTTAATGAGAAACAACAGGACTTTATGTAGCACTTTTCAAATACAAGTGACAGCGTGCTTTCCAAAGACACAAAACAAAGAAATACCAGGTGTGTTTAAGGAATTAAGTCGTTAAATTACTTTTATAAACCTAGACCTAGATCTTTCCTCAGACTTAAAAAAAAATGTTGCCAGGTTGTAACCTGATTTACATTTTGTCAGTATTTTGTAATGGCTTTGGAAAGCACAGTCAAATTATATTCGTCGTTATGGAAGGCGCAAACATCGGAAAGTGTTGTCATATTAAATTCGAGACTTCTGCATTTTTTTTTCTCTGTTGATAAGACGATCTTCTGCCCTGCCAGTGTGGCACTTCAGTGCCTCTATTGTTGAAACCCAAATCTCGGCTGATGTTGAATCACGCTGGTGATTACGCCAAACAGAACATTTTGAAACCACTCATTAAAAAATGTAATTTTGGGAAACTCCAGGGGTCTCTGAAGAATCACTTACAAAGTCCAGAGTGATTTTTTTTTTTGTCAACAAATCCCATGAAAAGACCAAAACCGACAGCACGCTGAATAAATGAATGCAGGGTAATAGTGCGGTAAGTAAAACCATACATCTTCCACATTATTAGCATTGTCACTTTAACGTCAGAGCATCAGATGTAAATAATAAGTTATTTATTATCACTTTATCCCTTGTTTATTGTATTGTATTTTGACTCAGATGTATTCGACGGTGATAAACTTGACTTCCCCTGCTCTCCGCGTGCAGATGGTCACGTTACACCAGCGAGCGAGATGCCTATCACTGTTATTACAATCTCTCTCTGTTTCAGGGGTGCTAATTAATCAAGCAGCGTGCGTGTCAGTGAGCTGGAGTTAAAAGCTGAAAATGATGATCAGAGTGTTTATCTGCCATTAATCCGAGTCATTTCCTCCCCAACATCAGCAGGATAGCTTTTAGCGTTTCACATCGCAGCCGAACAAACAGAACGCAGCTCATCTCGCTGCGGGTGAAGGCGGCGGCAAAAGGCCGCGCGTTTCTCTTCACATCTGCCGTGACCGCCGCTCCCACGCGCGCATGTCAACCTGCACTCAAATCATTTTTTTGCTCTCTCACGTAGCGACTCGCGTACTTGCCTGCTCGGGACGCACACACACCCTCACACACGTAAGCGTGGCGCAGAGTAAGCCAGCACTAATTAGGCCGCCTGTCCCAAGTCTTATGGGACAGTAAATGGGCTCTGTTGGCACTGTAGTCCTTTGATCAAAGCCTGTCAAACACTCAACTGTTCTGTGGCAGAGAGCCTCTGGGGAACACACACACACACACACACACACACACACACACACACACA
>JAOXYL010000061.1:6176449-6191862 GCA_028564955.1 Terapon puta
ACACACACACACACACACACACACACACACACACACACACAAAGAGGATGAACCACACACACACTAACTACAGATGAAGATTTGTCTCTCTGCTTGTTGACAGGGCTCTGCTTTTGTTCCCAGGTGCTGTAAGCAGAACAAGTGTAACTGCTCTTCATAGCCGCGTTTAAGAGCGAACAGTCCGTCTTGGATTGTCTCGTTTACAGGAAGCCATCATTCATTTGAAACGCTTAAACTCTCCCTGCAGCCGCATATTAACAGCTCTGTTTTGATGTGGGTGTTTTGTGAGAATCCTCGCGAGAGGATGATTGTTGAAGTTTGGTGGAAAACATATGGGAGCAACTAGCTCTACCCAAAGTTAACAATTCAACTACCTCAGTCAGAGGAAAATACTTGAGGCATGAAGTGATGGTTTAAATGCAAAATGATTTCCAACTGTGAGGCATGTAGAGACTGGACTTCTCAATGGTTGAGCTTAACGCCCTTTTAAATATGTTATTTTATTTATACTTATGATCTCCACCACACTGTTCTTATTTCTTAGCTTCTCTGTATTCTCAAGCTCTATGTGATGCTGATCAGAAGAACAGATGAGAATGGTGAGACAAAACCAAAATATTAAAGTTGTGGTCTTTAAAACCAAAACGTGAAAAGTGTGCCATAAGACAATAAAATGCTTAAACCTGAGAGAAACTACACAGGTGGGTGGTAATGATCTGTGGATTTGTCAATATAAATGACCTCTTTCCTATAACATTTGGTCATTTGGTCCATTGTGAGAATAAAAGTTTAAGTGCAGCTTTAATAGTTTGCATCTTTTAAATCCCTCTTTGATAAACCTGTCTCGTTTGTAAGAACTGGATTTATTTGAGACACATAACGAGTTGAAACCATGTTATTATCCTCCCCCTATTATATCGTACTATTTTCTATGAATACAAAGTAAAACAAGATTCAAGTTTAATGACCCCTGAGAGTGAATAAAAATGTGCTGTACTAAATGCATTATATTACCCAGTTAAATAGAGATATTTAATAAGAAACATAGTGGAGAGATGCTTAAGCAGGCTTAATATTTTGTTATCAACTCACTAGTACATGATTACCACTCAGTCCACAGCAGCTGTTTTTCCATAGAATTTTATTTCCAAAAAGCAGTCAGAGAAAAGTAAAACAAGCCAGTCAAGTACAACAAAACAGATTCCCCAAAGGGAAGAACGAAAGAAAGAAAAAAAAAGCTGATAAAGACGGAAGGCCTGATGATATATACAACAGCAGACATCTTTTTGGTGTTGCAGTACCAGTGAATCACTCGACAAACTCATGGTAGTCTTCACGTAAGATCAAAAAAACAACGAGAACAAAAATAAGGTGTTTTTTTTTCTTTAAATGGACAGAGAAGGTTCTAAAAGTCAGCTAAGGCACACAGAGCCTCCCCGGAAAAAAATAACGGGGGCAACATCAGTTCAGAGAAATTTGTGCAACAGTTGCTCAACATTACATTCCAGCAAGAACAACAACAATCTGGCATGTGATTTTCTCTGAGAGGCAAATAGGACACGGTTGTTGTCACGGCTGTCCAAAAACACTGAAACAGGTTATGTATTTTCATCAATAAACACCATCAATTCACTCGTTGTGCCCAGTTACTGACACTTTGAAAACTCTTAATAGTTCAATGCCATTTTTAACCACATCTGTATTTACATGTACAATACCTTTTAAACAATATCTCAATACAAAATACCTATATACATCTTCTTCATTTGTTAAGCATTTTGTTACAAAATAGGACTTCCACAATGAGTTACATTTATTGAATTCACCTTTTTCCAAAACCGTCGTCGTTGAGCTCACGTAATCGTATGTATTGTGTGAAGTAACTGTTCTGAGCACGGTGGCACTATAAGTTAAAAGGTGGCAGCAGAAGCCGGCCGGTGAACAACAAAAATAGTCCTTTACAGCCCAACCCCAGAACCAGCGTCGATTTGAGAGGGGGGGTGTGTGTGATAGTAATTATAATCGACACATCCGACAGAGAGGCAAGGTGAACTTGACATTAATGAACAGTAATGTCTCTTAATCAGCCTGTGAAAAAAACACTCACTTTGCTCGTGTGGCGGCTAAACAGTGTTGACAATCACAGATTGAACTGCTAATTAGCTTCAGATGAAACTTATTTGATCGTAAAACAAACGCGTGACCGTACCTCTTGTTCGGGATGTGCTCCCCCGTTACAGCGCTACCCTCGGTGTAATCAGCTCGTCTCAAATGTCCAGAGATTGTCTTGATGGCAGAAAAAAGGTACTTCAAATGTAGATAGAGTTGAAAAGGTGCCACAGACCCAATCTAATAAATGACGTGTTTTGCAATCAAGACACAATATAATATTCACTTGAAATTGTACATTATTGTCACAGCATGAAGATCACTACCACTCACTATCATTCGGAAACTGACAGGAACCATAAAACACCGAAAAGCACAGAGTCTCCTTCGATCCAGACGTTGTCCAATGCGTTGGGTTGTGAGGAGCGTCTTTGTTCACCTTCTCTGTTTGGTGAGGTTGTTAGGTAGCTGACCTCTGACCCCACAGGTCAGGGTGGGCTTTCTCTTGTGATGCACTTGGCAAACAGCCATGTAAGAAACCAGGACAAGAAGATCTATTCAGACAGGACAACACTGACTAACACACAGGTGCGGGCCATAAAAAGGTACAGTATAAGTTTGGGGTGTTGGCCTTTGTAAATAAAGGCGGCTTTCTTTACAAAAAAATATTTATCATGCTGCCAAGGCAGCGTCGCAGTTATTTAGTCACTGACTAAAAATATCAGTATTAATATAAACTTATAAATAAATAGCGACTCATGGACTCACCCCCCCTTTTCATTCACACACGTTTTGAGACTTCATGTATAATAATCATGTACAACATAAAGTGTCATTGAAATGACTGGAAAGAAAAAAAAAGAAGACGATAATGAAAACAAGGATGAGAATTTTAAGGTCAGCTTGAGATAATTGTGTTTCAAGTTTGAGGCAGTTTGGTACGAAAACCACGGCAGACAAAATGATTCTTATTTTTTTGTCCTCTGCCTGTCACAACATCTGGGTTTTATTTAGTAAAAAGAAACTTACACTAAGTGAATGTTAATTCTTAACATACTATTGTGCAACAATGACAAATGAAGCATTTATGAATTTGGAAACTCTAAAATGTCTACGTCGTATTTCTGTTATACTCCAAATGGGTTTAATTATTCTGAGAAGGCCTCTGTATTTGCATTTCTCTTTTTCCATATTTACGAAATGTGACTGCAGCAGATGGTTAGCCCAGCCACAACAGTTCCACATTCTGATCAGGCACTGAACTGAAAGGAGTTGTGCTGCTGTCACTGATTTATTCTGCTGATTTACAAATCGAGTCACTGAGCGATCAGAAACTCAGTTTTGAACTAATTGGCTTCAATGATGCTAAGATATTAAGTTTCTCCATAAACAGGAAATTTGCTTTTAAATGTGCTGCATCCGAGTCCTATCATAATAATCTTCTTCCACTGTTTGGGTGTATCTTAGCACTCGGATATCATCTCTTTTTGTTTATGCTGACATACGCTGAAGGAGGCACATTTAATTCAGTACCAGGCCTCCTCGTGTGTGTCTTACAGCTAAGGCCTTTTTGCAGCAGACCCTCGTCTACCAGTGTCGACAATCCATACTCACATGACCGCCGTGCCCCGCGCAGGGCTTTAAAAGCTGACTTCATAATTCATTCAGCAGCAATAGAAATGCTCGAAAATTGCAACGTTTGATCACAGTAAAACTCAGCCATGAGAAGAAAAATAAATACATTGAGAAACTGAAATAGCAAAGCCAGCATAATCCCCTAAAAGGAGGAACCCCGTGGGAGGATCTGAAAATCATTCTCCTCGCTTTCTGTCCGCGCGCCCTCCCCAACCTCCCGAAGAAATCCACTTTTTCTTTTGTTTCCTGCTCCTCCCGAGGCGGAGGGAGAACATTTTCCCTTCCCCCACCTGCAACGAACCCCTTAAATAAATAAGAATCAACAGTGAATCTCCTGTGCCGTGACCTCCTGTCCAGCTGGAGGCCGTGCTGCTACCTGATGCGCCCGTCGGCACGCGGCGCTCCCAGATGGGATTTGGGGTCTGGGCTCAGGGAGCTCCAAGGGTTCTTGGGGCAGGCCTGCATGACGGGGCAGGCGGTCGGGCCCACCGTGCAGACGTCGGCCGCCTCCCACAGCTCGCCCACCAGGCCGTCTATCCAGCGCTCCAGCTCGGGGCCGGTCAGGGCCGCGTTCCTCTTGGCCTGCTCCACGTAGCCCAGGCTGACGGGGATGTTGAGCACCGGGTTGAGGCCGTGGAAACTCTGCTCCATGTAGCTGTTCTTCGCCGGCCCGTTGTGCAGCTTCAGGGTGTCCTCTGGAGGAGCGTGGGAAGGAGGGAAGAGAGAGCAGAGGGGGGAGTTGGATGGCGTTTGAAGAGTTGACGATCAGTGGTCAGGCAGAAGGAGGGGAATCGTAGAGGGGGAGAAGAGTTGAAGAGAGAAAAGGGGGAAAAAAAAGGAGACATAAGTGCTAAAATATCAAAGCAGAGAAACGTGATTTGCTTTATTATCACCCGAAAAGCTCAAACCGGTTGCTAATTTGGATTGATTTTTACGACTGGACTCTCAGAATCCCGCTCTTTGATGTGGTATGTCGAGCCACTGCAGTGCTGACTTTTTGGAAACGGTCAGAAACGCTCAGACGCGCCCTCATTCTTTCTTCCCATGACGGCCGAGCGGGGCAGAAAGGCAGCAAACGCAGACACAACTTAAAACGCTTTCCCCGCCCTGAGCTCCAGTGAAGCTGTAAATTCCTCACTGGTCCTCTAACTGGGGCTCCAGCCATCCTCTCTAAGCATGGCTGGGCAGACAGCAGCGCTTTTCATGCACTAGTGACAGGAAGATGCAGTCAGACGCGAGGTGCTCCACCAGGCAAGGAGGTGTCTGCTCCATGCCAGCAAGCTTTGTGGTAGCAGAATGTGTTGTGAAGTCATACATCTGTGGAGGATTTTGCGTTTGTGTATATAAAGTGCAGTTGCATATGTGTCTCTGTGTGTGTGTGTGTGTGTGTGTGTATGCATCTCTTGCTGCCAATGCTTGTGGAAGGCCACGTCATAAAGTTTTACTGGCACTGCATGTAGGAGGGAAACCTGGTGCCAGACATGGCAGTAAATTAAAGACGGGTGGATTGGACAGCTAAGGAGAAAGCACACATTACAGCACACACACACACACACACACACACACACACACACAGAAAGCCAAGCACATGCAAGATTATTACATAGTGCCTATAAACTTCACTTAAGCACAAAAAAAACATAACTCTATTGGACTAGTATTTTATATATTCTTACATTTAATATATTTTCTTCATGGTGTGTGAATTAGAGGCACAATCGTTAATCAAGAGAAGCTAAAACACTCCCCTCCCTAATCAATTAATACTCAGTTTAACACAAGGTCATAATCTAAATCTACAATCTGAAGTTATTCATGTTCTCCGATGCACTTAAAGAGAGACTATGTCACTTTAGGTGAGCAGAGGCCACTGTGGCCACAAATGTAAATCAAACATTTACTTAACCTAGATTTTACCCATAAAAAGAAGAAAAGAAAAACACATGATTACCTAATTAAGCATCGCCCTACAGTAGACTCAGTAACAGTGGAGAGCAGTTAAATCAGCTCCACCTTTAACAGTTACAGTACAACAGTAAAACGCAGCCACACATTACTGCACCGGTAATACAACGATACCTACAGTATTATAAAATAACACTCTGAATGAGTACTGTTATGCTTTTATTTGAGATGAGGGTGGTGAGTTTATTTGCAGAGGTGTTTTTATAGAGAGGTGTTGCTACTTTTACTTAAAGTAAGAGAGAGAGAGAGAGAGAGAGAGAAAGAGAGAGAGAGAGAGAGAGAGTATTTCTTCCACCTCTTCAGCAATAAATTCTACCCTCATGAAGGTTATAATGGTCAAGTTTTGTCAAAACTGTTTTATGGAGGTGCTGATTCAACTTTATGGTCATTTTGGGATGGAGACTGAATTGTATTGCTTCGTGGACGGAGTGTTTTTCTTTTTTCTTTTTTTCTTTTTTTTTTCCTGTCCATCCTGTTCGTATCAGTGAATCCCGAACAAATCGCAAATGAATCAACAACTGCGTATATCAAACTGGAGACTGACTATCGGACACTGCTGATCTCAGCGCTGAGCTAAAACACTGTGGGGAAGACATTTTAATGACAGAAAATAATGGATTGTGCCTAAATTAGTGCCAGGCTAATTTCTCCGTCCTTACGTGGGAAGAAAACCACAAGATAATTGAACCTAAACAGCCATAAAGCGGAGATGAATGCTTAACTCCCACTGTCACACAGCAGACCCCCCCCACAGCCCCGCTGAGACCCAGGCCCAAGACAAAGGGCCGTAACTTGATTTGTTATTTGCCTTCATCATTAAAACGGCTCAGCGAGATTATTAAACGGAGAAAGGCCCGATTATGCAGGAGCCGGCGTCTCGGCTCTCATGTGACTTTCGGAGCGAACTGGCTGCTTACGGGCGAGAACAATGCAGCCTTGCCCCTCATCCACGCCGGCTGATTGATTTAATTGTGTCGTTGTTTTTGGAGGGCGAAGTGCGCAGTTGTTTAACACTCTGCTCAGTGTGTATGAGCAGCTCGCTGGGTTATTGAGGGTGACTTGATGACAAACAACCGGGGTCTGCAGAGGCCCAGAGGCTTGATTAGAAAGGGCATCGCTGCAAATACGAGGCTCTGCGTGTGTGTGTGCGCGAGTGTGTGTGTGTGTGTGTGTATCTGCAGACATTTCAGAGCACCTAAAATCAGCAAACGATCACTTTACAGGGAATGCAGTGTTGCTCTGTGATAGTATGCTGGTGCCAGCTGAAAAGAAGATACTGAAAAAGTGAAGTGGGTGTAGGTTGAGCCAATCAAACATAATCGCCGCATGTATTCAAGCACTGTATTTTTATTTTCAGCTGCCCGTGTGTGAACTGCTGATCTGTAGCAGAAGAAAGTGGGCAGCCGTTGGTGTTATTCACAGCTGAAATACGCCTGTCCATCACAGACTTCTTACAGGTAGTGCTAACCCTGTCGTGGCTCCGCGATAACGTACAATAACTGTGTTCTTTGTGAGGCGTGCGGGGTTCGATTTGTGCTCAGACTGTGTCAGACTCGAGCGAACTGAAACAACTTGTTAAGTCTCGCTCTGACGTGCGACTGAATAGCGGCTGCACTCAGTGGTGGAGGATGTAAGCAACAATATTACAGGTCCGAGTCCTGCATTCAAAGCGAGCTGGCTCTTTCGCAGTGTTTTCATATTTTATGTGACATTAACAAGGCAATTTTAGCTTTTTATATTTTACTCAAATAAATAAATAAATCGACTTCTTATTGGGTAGCTATTAATTATTTTTAAAGTTAAAGTTTAGTCCTAAATGTTTTCTTGACAGAACTTGGTCAGAATATTTCAGACTTCAGCCCACTGCTCTAACATTAAGTAAATCACTGCAATTTTAACAAATTCATTCAAGCAGTTCTTTCAAAACAGGTTGAAATCATTCCTCTGCAGCTGTTTTGTTCCTTACTTGCTGTTCACTTTTTAATGAAACTTTAAGAGCTCAAAAGGACAAAATTTACTCAGACCAAGCTGAGATTTCTGCAGCATGCCACAAGAATAATGCAGCCTTAATCTTCCAGTTATCTTGTAACTATAACTGCATCCACATTACAATCTAACATGCAGAGGGGCAGAAGTGTTAAGTGCATAAAATGTAAATACTCAAGTAAAAGAATTATTGCACACAGTGTCTTGCTTTCAGAGGGTTATATCATTACATGTCTCTGGATTTATTATTAGTATTGGTAAATATGTGGCAACATTTGACTGTTTTCCAACTGGAGGTAATCACATCGACTTCTTACCGTTTTGCTTCGTCTGGATCACATTTTGTAAGCTGATCGCGAGCTCGCCCCACTCGACAGTGTAATGATACAAAAAAAAAAACCTCAAAAATTACAGGCCGACTCCTCCGTGACACGGTGTCAGCAAACAGTCAATGATATAACCTTCACTGATACAGGATTTACTGCAGGGCGGATGTTTTGGTCGGCACTGTGCAGGTGTAATTTTACTCACGCAGCGCGAGGCTTCCATCAAACGTAGATATGCAGTGAAATGTTTGGCATTTAAAGCGACACCTTAAAGTACTTCTTTAAATGAGTGATTATCTGTCGTTAGGGGACGCCACGGCGGTGCAATAAATCTAAGCGAAGCTCTTTGTACAAATAACGCAATCAATAGTCGTTCTGTGTAATGATAAAGCTGAAACAAATGTCAAGTGCGCTTGACAATCTGAGTATCTCTCTCTCTCTCTCTCTCTCTCACCTTGGCGTATGGGCTGGTGCTTGTTATAGGCCAAGGGGGCCACGAGGAAGCGCATCTCGGCCACGGGGCTCCAGTGGTGCAGGATGCGGATGCTCCACACGCCAGGCCGCAGGGGCTGGTTGAGCGGCGGGCGGTAGTGGGTGAACTCTGCGCTCGCGTCGATGAGAATGTCATAGGTGGCGGCGATGACGTTGGTGGGGTCGATCCACACGACCGTGACGGTGACGTTGGGGCCCTTGCTCCATCTCTGCATGCCCACCGTCTCGTCCATGGGGCCCATCAGGCCGCCGAAGTTTCGGAACATGCGCTCTTTGGCGTCCCACTCCGTGCCAATCTGAAACGAGATGGGAGAGGAAGTGGGAAGACAAGCGTGAGTGACAGAATGAGGTAAGAAGAAAGACAAGCAGGGAGGCGAAAAGAACAGGAGATGAGGGTATATAAATTCATCCCCGCTGTTGCTGCAGAGATCATAAATAAGTAACATACTGCCTGCACGCATCACAAATTTGACCATACCATTACGATAACTGATATCTGCACTGAATTATCATGGGAAATAATCTGCAGCATGCATTTTTCATCAAGCAGCAGCACACTCCAGCCCAGCCCTCCGCACAGGCGTTATATAATGTTATAATGTGCTGAAGCTGACAAGCCTGATTGTTTCGTCCTGCGTGTTCGAGTCTATTTGTCCACGGCTGCTGGTGCTGAGCGCCTGAGTATATCTCTGACAAGGAATATGAGAGGCAGGCTTAGGAAGGCGCATGACTAGACCCCAACCACATCCCCTTTGGGATGAAGATCAAATGCATCCCTGTTTGCTCTCTGAACACATTTCAGAGATAGACAGAGAGAGAGAGAGAGAGAGAGAGGTGGAAGGCGATGAAAAGCAGCATCCAGCATGAGCAGTATTTAACTTAAACACAAACTCCACTGGAGGAGATTACAACCTGATATCAGTGGAAAAAAAAAAACACTATACATACGGACATTACGTTCAGACACGCAGACCGCAGCCTTTTGATGGGGAAAAAGGGAGCAAAGTTCCATAGAAATGAGGTTTTAGTGCTTCAACAAAGGCAGAGAAGGCTGCTTTCTCTGCCACAATTTTGAGATAAATAAACTGAATATAAAAACGTACCAGATAATACCAAAGTCAAATATATCTTTGGTGAATTATGAGACATACAGTGCCTCTGGCTGCAGAACGCGGGACTAGCTGCCAGCCTGCCGCACACTGGAGGACTGCCAGTGAAACAATGAGCCAAATGAAGATTATTACGTCCCATAAGCTTATATAATCAACTTTTAGTGTACACTTGTTTGCAGGTTTGTTTGTTTGACTCAACTGAGGTTTAAAGGTTGCTTCTTTTGAACTTTCTGATCTGACAGCATACGGCCGGTTCCGACACTCGAGGGGATTCTGGGATTGGGCAGAAATAAAGCGCAGTGAGGGAACAGAGGAGGGACGAACGTCGCGAGCGGGAAGAATACGTAAGCGCGGCTAATTGCCTTTAATGTCCTCACTGCGGTCAATCCTGTAACTGAAGAGGTGTGATCGTTGTGCGTGTGGTGGAGGGCAGAGCTTACAGAGCCGTGCGGTATGCAAAATGAGAGACGTGGAGCGATCGAGATTGATGGGGGAGAGGGGGGTGATAGAGAGGGATGCAACGCGCGCGCGCACACACACACACACGCTGACAGTGAAATATGTCTGGGGTATGGGGGGGAAATGTGAGAGGGATGGCGGCTTTAGGAAGCGCTCATCCTTACAATGGTAGCTGATTAACACGGCCTCACCCTGCTGGACGATCAATGGCTGACTGGAACTGATTCTGTACTGCATCCTTTGAGGATTGAGATTGCGACGTACAGTAAAAATAGACATTACTTGCATAAATGAGACTTTGCGTGCATGTGTATGAGTGTGTGTGTGTGTGTGTGCCTCGGCCATCCGTAAAGGACGCCTCACTTTCATCTCAATTATTGGACTGACCTCTGGCATTTCTGCCCCCTGGACCTTGCCTCTTTTCTCTTCAAATTACTAATCAACTCTCTTGTCTTGGCACCTCTGTAGCTCATTACGTTATTCAAGGCTGCCTCGCTGGCGCGCGCTGCCTGCCCCAATTGATTGGCAGCACTCGCGCTCTAAGCCCCAGAAAAGAAATGAAGGCAGTTATTGACAGAGGAATCTCACTGTAATCCACTGGGAGAGAGTCTGCAGAAGGCCGAGTAAAGTTGGAGTTGTGAGAGGGAGAGTCTGACAGCGTTCACATGCTGTGGGTGGGAGACTCGCTCCCGGTTCTCGTTTATTCGGCAACAACCATCAGCTAAATGCAGCATTAATTATGCACAACTGGTGCAGCCGTCCAAATTCCACTTTTTTTTTTTTCAAGCAATTTCAGGCCAGACGAGTGGGCAGATTCCCTGCTTCACTCCACAGGCTTCTGGCTCTCTGCAACAACGTACACACATGTATGGTATACACCGTACACACCGGCTTATAAAGCGCACGTGCAACTTGTTGACTGGCTACTGACCTCATGACCAGAGCTCAGCACAAAAAGTGCACCTACTGTATTTATTGTGGAGAGTTTGAGGGCCACAAACACAGTCCACTGTTTTTCACATAAGCTGAAGGTTTGCTGAACTTTTTAATGACATTCACAAAGTTTTAACGCATAACACATTTATTCTTCTCTGCGTCTGTGCCGGTAACAGACGAAGGCACCGGTAGCAAGAAAGTCTTTCTTCCAGTATGAAAGTGGGTCAAACAGGGATTAACTTCTGGCCCATTTCAGCCTCAGCATATAGCTTACGGTGACCTCCACACTCACCCTGTCCCTTGCTGCTCCAACCAATAAGCTTTGGCTTAAGACCAATGCCCAATCAAGCCTTACGACCGCTCACTGAGACGGAGGCTTGTGACCTTCTCTCACTTAAAGATGTACTTAAAGGACCAGGCTTTTGTGGAACTAATGCTGATCCAGCAACCCCATTGTGACCTCTACCCCCCTTTTTTTTTTTAAATCACTCCGCTGCTCTGTTTATTCACACGTTCAGCTCTAAAATCGAATTGTTCAGATTTTCCATTTAAAACCAGCAATTAGTTCAAACTATTGTTAGTTTCAGCAGATTAAATCCTCTGCCAGACCAAAGGAGGGAAAATGCAACTTGTCCGTGAAGTGTTATGTTTTTACCACACACGTCTCATCATTCATGTCAGTTACCCATATTATATATTTTTTTCATCCTCTGCTCAATCCCTCGCCTGACTTAATAGGAGACATAAAATGCTGCCATCATCTCATAATCCACCTCTATTCCATTTCTTCTTCCTGACCCGGCAACCCTGCAAACCTTTGCTCCACGTCACCGGCTTGCCGGCGCCCACAGTCTAACACCTCCATTAAAAAAAGACAGGTCAATTTAATCAGGCAGCAGCATGGACAGTCCCAGTCTACATCTGGCCCTGCTTAAAACCACAGGGCATGAATGCCCCCAGAGGCTCCATTCAGAGGCTTATTAGTGGCACTTTTTGTGGGGGTAATCAAACACAGGTGTTCACCAGCAGCACCAGAGGACTCCCCCGGGGCAGCATTTACAATACTGAGGGACTATGGGTAAGATGGCAGGATGCTCGTTAATAAAGATGCACTGCAGAGAGACGTGTGAGGAAGGAAGGGTGAAGAACAGAGAGCGGGACATCTTCTGCTGTAAAGATGCAAGCTGACAGTTCTCAGCAGGGTCCCAGGGTGTGTGTTTGTTTATGCCGGTGATACAAATACCTCACCTAGTTAGCATGTTTGCCTGCGGCCTGATATGTACTTGCCGTGTTCCTGACCATGCAGAGCTACTTTCGAAACAGAGTAAAAATAAGATGAGTGACGCGCCGGCCACTCTGATCAAGTAATCTTTCCTGTCTTTGAACCTGTATTCCAAACAGCGCCTGCAGATGTGACAGAGAGGAGTCACATTAAAATCCGCCTACACGAATGAAACAAACACCCCAAAAAAAAACAAGTGTCCATCTCTCCTGAATATGTCTGAGCTCTTTAGAAGAGAATATTACTGTCTATCACATTAAGAGTATGCTTATATAATTGATTACATTATATTATATAAATATTATAACATCAAATTCCACATGAGTTGCCGGAGATTTGTTGGTAAAGTAAATTAAATGATTATTGTTAATTAAAATACAGGCCAGATCTGACCTGTGATGACTTTGTGTACCTTTCTCTCTTCAAAGGGTTCAAAAAAATTATACCATATCCTATACGTGGAGTCTTGTAGCATCTTTCTGAACTCTTACATTTAGTCTTTTGCTTTCAGTACATTTTGTCAGACAAATTGATTGCACTCTGTGTTACACTGGATTACTTTACATCATAATGAGCTCCTGTTGCTTTGTTACCCCCGCCTATCCTCTACCACCATATGTGTGTGTGTATATACATTGTGCTAAAACATGGACTAAGCTATCAGTCAAAGTCAGTCATTCTACTGAGTGAGATTTGTCCAACAAAAGGTAATATACCTCTCAATGTCAAGTCTGACTTGAGGTGAAATACTAATTTTAACTGTGTGGGCTGTAAGTGGTCCCACACTAAATCATGCAGTAAAAAGGCCTATAAAGGCAGCTGGGAGGCGGCAGTAGAGGAGTGAAAAGAAAGACATATCTGTCTTCCTTTATATCTAAAGGAGGACAGGGAACACATTGTTAAGCCAACCATATGGTTTATCTAGCAAACTCCAGCGTATAGCTCTAGTATAATGGGTCGTATCTGCTAAGTTGACAAAAAGCACAGAGCTACGGCTGCGACGCCGCCGCGTCTTATTTAAGCTCTTTCTGCTCTCCTTTTGAATGACAGACGGACAAACTGACTGACTGACAGCCACTGCACAGTGCCAGACAGTGAATGCTTTCTCGAGCTGAGCATCCAGATAAAAGCCACAGCTCACATCACTTCTCTGTCACTCATGGTTTCATAGGCTCCACACACAAGCGGGGCTTAGTGAGAGGGAGCGGCCGCCCGGATACTTTTTTAAATGTTCCTCTCAGACGGCCCGGAAGTCTGGCGGAGGGGGTCAAGGAGCGGCCAGATGTGCGAGGTACGAGCAAAGCAAACAAACTCATTCGCAAGTTTGTCTGCATTTGTGCCCCGCGGTGCAGCGTGTGATAAACCGGAGAAAAATAAGGTCAATTTACATACAGCCAGTTAATTTAGTCTCTTCTTAAAAAGATACTCCGTGGCTGTCACATCACAGTCGAGCTGCTGTGTCCTAAACAGGCGTCGTGGTAAACAGAAACACAGATTAACATAACAAGACAATCAGGGGAAGCATTCCAGTGTGAAGGTGAGAAGACGTTCCATTAGGAAACAACAAATAAGCAGCACATGAAGCGCTCATCCCTATAAACTTGGATGAATTCAATCAATTTACATTTTACAAGGCCATTACAGGCAGCCGTTTAATTGTGCGGTGATGCGCCGTTATGAGTCTTAGCAAGGTCGCCATAGTGATGAATATAAGGTCACCATGGCAATGGGCTGTATATCTCACCTCTAATTATATGCACCACATAGGAAAAACTATGTGGTGCTTAGGATTTTAATAGAACTCATTTCCCAACACTGGCAATGGCTGACTGATTGTTTTGTGGCTCATGCCAAACAAGCAACTTAAATGTGAATAAAAAAATGCCGCGCCGCACGCGCCAACATGCTGACTCACCTCGGCGAACTGCAACCTGCTGAACGTGCTGCTGGGGGGGGTGGTCAGCTTGAAGTTCTTCTTGGGCGCCACCCAGGTCTCCATGGTCTCCAGCTTGCTCGTCGCCAGGTTGGTGGCGTGGTGCTTGACCAGGTAGCCCTGGAACTGGTCCGACTGGAAGTAGAGATGCACCGACACCGGGTGGCCCATGGGGAAGTACCTGGCAGAGCGGCGAGAAAGCGAGAATCCATTAGCAAACCCGATACCCGCCGACCTACCTGCCGTGCCGCTTCTCAGGGCCAACGGCGTAAGAGGAGATGAGTATCTAGATTCATCGGGATAACGTCGGCGAGGGACCGGCCTCGGACACGCTAATGTATGCTCCCAGTGAAGATTAGCGGGGAGTCAATGCGCTCTGTGATTGTGTGACATGGCCGACATTAATTCAGTGACCTTTAAACAGAAAACCATTTGGCAAATACGTGTCAACCTCGCTGACAATTTCCATTAAGCATCATTGTTGGTTGCCATGCCCACACTTGTATGTGACTATTACAGTATATCAAAGGCAAGTAATGGACTTGTGGGCAAATTTATTATTTTTTTTATTGCTCCCATGTAAGTAAATAACATGCTTCCTGTATGCTAATTATTGCTTTTCAACGTGCGGGCGGCTTCATCATGTGCTCTCCGGCTCTGAAGTGGAAGGGGCGGTTAAAGGAGGCATGTGACAGCCGAGGCCGCGGCGCTCCGACCGGATGCAGAAAATTACAGAAGAGTCATGGGCCGTATTGGCAGCAGATTCAGATTAGTCAGAGCTCGGAACACACACACACACGCGGACAAATCCAACTAAACACATTACGAGTCTGCAGAACAAAGTTGAACTGGGTCATTCAGTCAGCTGAAGCCGAACGGAGGTCTTGCCCCTCTGATTAGTCTGTTGTTTTGTTTGTGTGTTTCGCTTCGTACGTGGCAGAGGGCCGTCGTTCCCCTGCCCCCCCTCCCTCTCATCACCACCCCCCGGGGCAGCCAGGCTGTGTGACTTCTGGAAAAACAAAAAAGGGTCCAGGGTGGGCACTGCTGGGGATGGCTGCGCAGCTGCTCTCTGCACATGTCCTGACTCCTTCTCGCCCAGATTTCTCATCCCCTTCTGTTTCCTTGAATTCCCCTTTTACTTCCCCTCTTTTGGTGCGCGCACGCAGATTAACGCACAC
>JAOXYL010000061.1:6436850-6447470 GCA_028564955.1 Terapon puta
ATTTTGTTTCACTTCATGCGTTCAACCAAGGTTCATATTAAGTGTGTGACTGTCTGTTTTGGATGTTTTCGCATTAAATGAAGAAAGATATGCTGAATTATGAGCTGCTATTCCTGTAACTGAGTAAAGCCCCTTTGAAACCTTTATGTTAATCTGATGGCAGATCAGGTCTCATGGTTGAATAAGCAGCCTGGTCACTTATGTAAAGTCACAAGAAAAAATAGTCTCTTCAATATACATGAAATATCTTTCTCTCTTTCTCTCTCTCTCTATATATATATATATATATATATATATATATATATATATATATATATAGAGAGAGAGAGAGAGAGAGAGAGAAAGACAATTTATAGTTAATTATTTTTACTTTTTTTATTTCTGTGCAAATACTGGTCAGGTAAAGATGATATGGTTTAGGTAGGTAGGTAGGGGAGGTATGGTTAAGGTAAGGCAAATAAAACACTTTATTCAAGGGAAAGATCATCACAGTATGCTTTAAAAAAATTCTTTATATGTTTTATCATGATACAATCTGACCCCCAAGGGCACACTACTTCCTGTGTTGACATTTAAGCACTGGCATTGCATGTAAATTATCACAGGCACAGTTGTCCAATAGGAACGCAGCTTAGAGTGATGCAGAGCCAAAATATTTCTAGTAATAGAACAAAGTGTGAAACAACGCTGGCTTTAGCTTTATTTGTTAAATCCATGAGATGGATAAATGACTAGACTGTAGGCAGAAAGCCTACATTACGTTGTATAATATGCTGCTATGGGGTTATCTAACTTGCACCAGACAGAGAAAGAGCATAAATAGAGGTTAGCAGTTGCGGTGCAAGCTGATAATTATAGAAGTGCTGTATGAGTGACGTGGAGGGAACCCGATCTTGGATATCGCGTACAGTCAGGAAAGAAGAGGAAGAAAAGATGGCGATGCTCAGAATCAGCACCTGAGACAGGAAGAGGAGGCAGAGGAGGGCCACTCCCTTGTCCAGGCTGAGGGTATGATTTTGACAGTGTGCACTTAAATGGAGACAGACACACTAATCCTTACGCTCTAAGGCAAACACAGCAATAGTGGATGAGCAGGTGTGGAGAGACAAACGAGAGACACGCACAGAGGGGAAACTAAACACGTGACAGGGAAGCACCAAGGAAGGTGCGGGGAGGGGCGGCATTTTACTGTGGGTGGGGATTTACGGTGGAGGTTAGATGTCATCCGCTAAGGTTGGTGTTGCATCACTGGCAGCAGCAGTCTGCTGGGGCGATCACAGCTCAGTCAGCCCAGGCTCCACCCGAGTGTCACTGCCAGGGACCAGCGATTCGTTATGGCACTCCTAATGGATATCTGGGCCACATGGCGACCATAATTTACTATTACTCTTCCCTTTCCTCTCCTCTCATCTTCTTCTTCTGCTCATCTCTTGTATTCTCCCTCACAGTTTTATCTCCTTTTTTTTTCATTTGCTCTCCCTGTTCTCCCTCTGACTCTTCACAGATAGTGCGGAGCAACAGTGGATTCATAGATCACCAAAAGGAAAAAAAAGTGGAAGCATTCAGATGGAAAGCCATTGTCTCTGTGTGTCTCCCAGGAGGTTTCACCATGCAGTCAATATGTTATAACCGGCCTGTAAGAACTAAAGAGCGAGGATTTTCTGAAAGCAGGTATATGTTCAGGTAAATCGCATGAGCTCATCACTCTGGGGAGAACTATATTGTCTGCTCATCAGAAAAGAATAAAGCCGTACCGCTGCTTTACAGGTTCACTGTGGAGATTTCAGGCTGTGTGTGTGTGTCAGTTTTCACGCAGTATGATTGCTTTTTACCTTGAAGACCAGCCTGTGACACATGCAAATGTTTTATGAAACAAACACGTATGCTAATGTACAACCACACACACACACACACACACACACACACACACACAATCTGTGCACCGCGGGCGTCTCCGGCCTCGAGGACAGTTCTGCTCTGCTGCGTGTGGGTCCTTAACCCAGCCGAGTGTGAATCACAGTCCAGAAGTCAGGTCAGTTAACCCTCTGTGAGTCTCCCCGCACATCCATTCAGACAGACAGACAGTGTGCTTCAGCTTAACTCTATATATAGCTTCTTTGTGTCCGGGGGGAGTTCAGGGCAAATGAGAGGTGACATAGCTTCACTTAGCTCAGATTATGTACATTAATTCATGAATTCGCAGCCACGGGAGAACAAAATTTTATTCCAGAGATTACAGCTAATTTTTCTTACTTTCCTTATTTGTGGTTCAAATATTCTTATTTTTGAGAAGGATATGCTAATAAAGACATTAGAACTGTTTCAGTCTTAGCTGTATCTCTTAAAACGCAGCCCAATCACTCCAAATGTGTGCCATTTTACCTGAAAGGTTGATCCAATCATCCATCCTTTCTACTGAAAGGTTGATCCAATCAGTATTCAGCAGTGACACCACACTTAGTCAGTGAGGGAGTCTATTCATTTATTCAGAAATGTGCCTGTAGGAAAATATGGGTGCATAAAAAGCAAGAGTTTTACCTACAGATTCAACTAAAGCCAAAAAAAAGTCTATATATAAATATATATATATAAAAAAAACTTGTTCGGTGTTCCTTATGTGTGGATTTGACTGCATCACCCCACACACAGTCCAGAGGTCTCGCTGAATCAGAATGTCAGTCAGGGTGACAGAGGCAGTCACATTTACATGCGGCGAAGCCGGCATCCATACACAGCGCTGAGTCACGATTACATGCCCCTGAAGAGGTATTGTTCATTCTGTCTAGTTGGAAAACATCTCTCCAGGGATGTGACCTTAGCTGCTGACAAAGACTCTGACCTTTGCATCATATTGTCTGCTAACACATCGCGTACTGCGTCGTGGCTGCATAGAAATACCAATACTCGACCTGAAGCGGCCGTTCGATTAAAGTGACGTTAAATCCACAAATATGACAGGTACGGTAAACCAAGTCACATCACATTCACGGGAGCTTAGTGTTCAGAATTAAAATGGCCTGCTGTTTCTGTGTTTCTTTGTCTCTGCCTCTAAATCTGTCTGTTACCAGTACCTAAATGCCATGTGGCCTGCTACCTGCCTGCACAGCTGTTTCCCATCAGGTTGTTAGCACACGAGTACAAAAAGCCACACAGTCACTGTGAGGATAAACCAACGTTTTACTCTGGGATTGTTTGCCCCAGACAAATTCTTGAAACATAATAATATAGCAGCAAACAATATGCTATTTGAAGATATAGTGAAATGATTGCATCCTGATCAGAGTATCCTGACTCCCTCTGTGTGCTGGGATATTAGCTTTTCTGTTCTTTGTTTTGAAGCACTAATGTCAGTGTGCGTGAGTGTTTATGAAGACACAAACGGAGCGACCTTCCTCACAGCACTGAAAAACTTCCCCTCTCATCTGTACATTTCCCCTCCAGACAGCAGTCAATAAGATGAAGAGAGACTAATTACTTTATAACATCCACAGTGGTGGTTGGCACCTCTGTGGCTCACTGCTGTGGTCAGACTGAGAGTAAAGATGAATCCACTTTTTAATCCCAAAAGTTAAAAGTGGATTTATCCGCCATAGTGGACCAGGGGAATCCTTTGTGAGTCCGGACGTTTAGCTCTGGCTCTGTTGTCTGTTGAGGGGTTACACCCAAAAGTTTCACTCAAGTTGAATATCAACTATTACTATTTATATATATATATTGTGATTTTTATTGTTTCTGTCTTTTTCAAAGTTTGTGGCTGCAATTTGAAGTCTGACATGATGTGCTCTATTGTGATATCTTTTGCTTATGAATGACAAACAGAATATATATCGTCTTTAACATGGCGTCTTAGCCGGTTTCTTAACCTTTAGTTGTGCGCTGTCACAAACAATAGATGTGGGTGTACTATCAGCACAGAGGAACAAAACAGAAAATCAGAGCATAACAAATAAGTAAAAGTAACTGTAAGTTTTTATCTCTAAATATAGCCAACAGTTAAATACACACAGACTGGAAGGGGGCAGAATGAACAACTGAGTTGGTTTGGTTTTTAAAAAAAAAAACGAGCCTGCACGGGTTGAAAAGCATTCTGGCAGAAAATGCAGCTGTGGGGAAGAGACTACGAATCATATTTTCACTGACTGGGAGAAACAGAGAAGAAAGAAATGTCTTTCATTCAGAACTGTCAGAGGTTAGTAACAGACTAGCCTTTGAAATGTACTTTGGGAGGTGATGTCAGGAAAATCACTGAGGTATCTTCTGCAGCGCCGGCTGTGCACTGGTCTGGTGATTTCTTTGAAATCAGTTTTTCCCTGATATGTGTGTGATGAAACAAAAGTTTGGTTTCTAGTAGTCGCATCATTTTTGGCATGTTGAGGCACTGATGCAGTACATCTGCCCACTACTCTTTTGATGCTTGGCTTTGAAATGTTGTTCCAGTTTCAACTCGTCTTCTTCAAGCACATCATCAATAGCACAGTTCTGTTCATACATTGCCGACTGCAGTGAAACATCTGCTGTGCCCCGTCTTATGAAGCTAGGTTACCAGGTAAATGCACTGAATAACACACAGAAATTGCTTGAATTCGACATATTCCAGATTTCAGGGGGCTCAGGCTTTACTCAGCAGTGTTATCCAGCTCATTTTGCCGCTTCATAAGCGCCTGCGTTTGGATCCTGTCACCTGTTAACGACTGCAGAGGAAGAGATCCTGGAACACACTGCACTGCAGCAGCCCTCATAAACAGCTATTTCCAGCACAACTTGTTGATTTGTAGGCAAATTCTGCTTATTAGTACAACATGGAGATGACGGCCTTAAATCGCACAATAACTCCTGGAACGCGGTCGCCATCAGCAGCCTGTTAACAATCGTGCAAGTTTGTCCGAGAGTGGAATTTGTTCTGAGACCTCACAGCACTGTGCAGTACCGAGGCTGGCACTCTCCGTTGGCCCATTACCATATATCTGCTTGCTGTCTGCTGATTGCATACCTAATGTCCTTCAAGTGACAAGCTAACATGCTGGTGTAAATCCACAGCATAAGAGAAATCGTTGCTCACTGCTGACCGGAGGAGTGACGCCACCCCCTCGCTCACTCATTTCTGTAGCACTGAGGTTTATGGGAGTGATGTGGCAGGCAGGTGCTCGGAGGTGGGGGTGGGGTGGGGCGGAGGGGTTGTTGTGGGCCCGTCCCAAGTGGCTTATGATTGATTTTCAGCGCTCACCTGTGCAGCCTCCAAAGATCCTCGGCGGATAAGCATATTCAGGGCTGCCTGTCTTGACCTTTGCACGGTAATTAAGGGACCGAGCTCGATGAAAAGAGCTGAGTGCTCATGTACTGAACGATGCTGCGCTGGACCTGAGTGAGTTGTCCAGCTCACAGCACGGAGATCAGGCTTTTGAATTCCGTGTGCGTTGTCAGTGGAGCTGCGCAGTAGCAAGCAGGCTTAAAAACCCTGCCTCAAAGAGCACGCATTCTACAAACAATTGGGTGTACATAGATCTGCTGGCCTTTTGTTAGGATGGCAGTCGTTACTAATTCAAATATAGCCGTCAGTGGGTGAATCTGAAACTTGTCGTGTCGATTCTGTGGCCTCACGCGCACAGAGGAAGAATGTTCTGTTTGAAAGGAGACTGTGCAGAGAAATGTCTTCTGCTCGGACAGCCGTGACCCCTCCAGTGCTGCACGAGCTTAATCAGTCTGTTTAACACTCTCTCTCTCTATCTCTCTCTCTCCCTCTCTCCCTCTCTCTCTCTCTCTCTCTCTCTCTCTGTCTGTCTCTCTCTCTGACCTTATACATAGACAATCTGACAAAGAAAACAAGGAAAATGAAACAGACTCTTAAATTGGAATTCACCTTTTTCCCCCCACCGAGATGATATAAATGGCACGCTCTATTAAGCCACTCAGAATGAAGTGCTTCTATTTTATTATCTCTTCCTTGCCCACTTGCTACCAAAAATGTCTGGTCTATTTTTTTTTTTGCAAGCTGCAGTGTGATTGGCGTATGTTCCGGGGGCATGATAAATATGTCAGCTTAGGGCATTATAAATGAACAGTTTGTGAGGTGTGGGATGCCTGTCGGGAGCACAAACAGGATTTCTTGGGTGTATTTTTGCCTGAAGGTAAGATTGAATCGTAAACCCTGTCCACTGATGGAGATATCAAAGGGTTTGTGCTGAAATCTACCTGAAACTCCAGCCGCAACAATTTTGTGATTTCCTACGACCAGACTGCTCTGTCCATCTCCTAAATCCCGTTTTAACCCTACCTGGGTCTTTACTTTAACCTGACCACCAGTAATTACTTGTCTGACCTTAAAGTGACCTTCCTTAATTGCTGAAATAATTAGTGACGGATGTTTTCCCTCATTATGTTTCAGGTGCCTTCCACAGGTTTCCTCTGAGAAGCTGAACAAGTGTACTGCTCAGTTAATTGCTCCTACGTGTAGAAACGACAGGTTAAAGCAAAGCAGGCTATCAAAGCAGAACATAATGTTGTTGAACTACTTCATTTCTTTGGTTGCCTAAATTTACAAAATGCTGCCAGTTCAACTAAATTAAAGCCTTCTGTTCCAGAGTCGGTGAAACTGCTCCAGGCATAGCAGCAGACTGAATAATAAAACAAAATGTGTGCAACCTCAGCCAAAGACAAATCTGTGTGTCATCCTCCGTCCATCTCTGCCTGCGACGTGGCTACTGCCCACTGAGTATTGAGAAGACACATATTATGGCCATCAGTAATTTATATGTCATGCAAAGATGGTGATTAATAGTTGCAATAGTTGCAATACCTTCAGTGAAACTATGGTCCCGTGAACCAGCTGCAGCACTTTGACCAATAGTTTTCTCAAGGATTTGACACTTGGCTGCAAAATTTGAATACAAATTGAATTTGGGCAAAAAATATAACTCTTTGTGATTCTTCCAGTGTAATGTTTGTCTTTACTATACAGCTCCTACTTTTCTATTCAGTGGAATGCAAAAACTCCACAGGACACCCCTCTTTATTGCTTGCATGAACAGTGTGTGTGTTCCTGTAATTTACTGTCAGTTTTAGGATATTATGCAGACTTCGTCCACATCTGGCATCTTTTGTCCTGCTCGCCTCACCAGTTACAAACTCCAATCAGTTATCTGGTTGACGAATTAATTTACTGCTGACATGTAGGCCCAGGTTAAAACGAAGATTATCATGTTATATTATCATGGCTCAGTTATGCATTTCTAACCCGATCACCTGTCTCTACAGAGCATGTTCACCACTTTCAGCACACCTCTCCCTCTCCCTGGCGTGCAGTGCTGAACAAAGTGCCATGGGTGCCACCAGCACATCAGAGAGGAAATATCAAGAAGATCTGGGAGCTGTTGTGACTGAGTTAAAAGATAGTTGTGAAGCTACAGCAGTTCACCAAGAAACAATACCACCTGCATGAATAAATGGCACTTTGAGGTGTGGCTGGTGCACCTGGCAGCTAGTAGGCCTTTGTTTTTACCATGACAGTAAACATTAACGACTGCTCTGCTCCATTTATGTGCACTTGTACTGTGAGCCATTATACAAGGATGCAGGTGTAACCTGATGGAAGTGAGCCCTCACAGACACCTCTGGAGCTGGCTAATTAAGCAGTCCCTCGACTTCATTGAGATGTGTGGGGTGGGGGAATGATGGATGAGAGGCCTGTGTCTATTTATGTGCTGCCATTTATTGTGTTGATAAGAACAGAATATACCGGTCAGTCACACAGTCGGCTCTGAAGCAGTAAAACTTCTTTCAGCACCAGCTTGCTTGTTTGTTCATAAAGAGAACGTGCTGGTGGGAATTCATTACATTTGTGCAGAGTGCTGAACTCGTTAAGTGACCTCTGGCATATCTCACGGGCTGTCAATGTTCATACAGGCACCAGCAGTATTTACCCACTGAGGGAGATCAAGGAAAGTGGAATCCCGTACTATGCAAGTGGTTAAACTGTAAGTGAGACACCAAAGTGAAAAAGCAGCCAGATCTGCATATTATTACACACTCCACATGTATGTCAGAAATACCAGCTGCGGGAAAGGCCTTCAAATTGATGTAGTAGAGTCAAATGAACAGTAAGTGTTACAACCAATTGACCATAATATACATTGTGCTGTTATACCATTCAATCAATTGACCAGTGAAAGCTTGTGTGTTTAAAAATTATACTAAACCTCTGGAATGTAAACTGTGTCTGACGCTGTGCACAGCCAAATCAAATCGTCCTTTTTCAGAGATGACTTAGTGGAAAAGTCACAGGTGTTACTAACAACATTAAAAATGGATCTGTCCTATTCAAGGGTCCCAGCAAGCCATGACAGTGTGACAGAGAGCAGTCATGATCGATACCAGGAGCCTGTAACTGAAGCAGCTAATTCGGCCGTCACTCATTTCATTACTCACACCTGTGGTTTTCCTGCGAGGTGTCAAAATGTGTTGTTCCTGATTTGTGCACTCTGCTGAAACTGAACAAATTAAATCACCTTATTCCCATTGTTTTATATGTTTTTATCTCTTAAAAGCAGAGAAATACATATTATAACTCTCACAGACATTTAAACTAAGGTTAGAGAACCCAGACTCAGTAACCAGCCGTGACTTTGAAGCAGTATCAGAGTGTCTCTGAATTCTGACTTATATTTGAAGTGGACTGTGATACTACTGCACTTGCAACAAACAGCATTGTGTTGAGTTATTTTTGTCCAAAACATGAGCAGGAAATGGATTCACCCTCCCACCATTAGTTTCTAGAAAGGGGATAACAGCTGATCATGGGCAGAGGGAATATCGTTTTGGGCATTTTTCTTTCCATGTCTGTTGTTTGTCTACATCCGTGTGACTGGGTGGAGAGCCGAATGTGATAGCCAGCCAGCCGGGGCCGTTGACCTTGGAGGACTACCTTCTGGCAACAGATCTGCTTCCTGCATTGATTTTTATTTTCATGGCTGGGTTATTTGGGTTTCTGCCCTCGAGTCGCAGCTCGGCTGCCACCAAGGTCAGCTGGGGAGACGCGGAATCTGTTTTAGTCTCCATCAGTTTCACACTGTAAGTAGATATGAATGTGTTGTCTGAATCTTCTTATCTGGTTACTCCATGTGCTGCTATATCCACAAACTCTTTTTTGTTGATTTCTACTCATTCAAGAAAATCTGAAAAACAAACAAAAAAATCATTTCCTTTTCCTTCCATAAACCTAAATATTAAACAAGCTACAGCTGACCACAAAAAATCTCATACTACGACTGAAGCTAACTGGCAGCTGAAAGTGCAGTTTTGTATCTCTAAAGTAGAATTTCCTGTTTTTCACATGAGATGCACAATAAAAATCTTACAACATATTGAAAAGCATGAGATTTGTGGAGTAGCAGTTCACCAAGTCAGTCTTTCGCCGGCTCTCATTGGCGCTTTGCTGGCGAGCCACTCACAATGCAAGGAGAATTTACTAATAATGGAGTTATAAATTGATTTCATGGAGGAGAGGCTTGTTGCTTTCCGTTTTTGCAAGCTGAGCAGCCGATAACAACAAAGCCCAGAAAAGAATCAAGCCTCATGTGGAAACTGGAGTGTGTCATTGAAAGGTTGGGTTTTCTAGATTGTGGTATTTATTTTGATGGGAGAAGAAGCTATATTTTAAATATCCTTTCATGCATGGAGTCCAGCACAGTAGACAGATATTCAGAAAACATTTTGAGCCATTTAAGTTGTAGTACCATGTCGCAGATACCAAGTAGTGGAGAGGAAAAAGCATTGTCTACAATCCCATTTGATGAATTTTTTTGTATTTCTTTCCTGTCTTGAGATCTGGCATCATAATTTCAAAATAGTATAGGCAAGAGGAGATGGACCAAGTACCTTGGGAATAACTGTTGTAAAAAATACATCTGTCCAGTCCAATGGACATTATGTACCAAAAGGCATTGGCCATATTATTTTATATGCTTTCTTGAAGCTATGATAGAATGAACTCTGTAATAGCCATATGTGTATTCATACCATTTGTTCTTGATATAGAGTCAGTAGTAAAATATCAGAATAATTTAGTGCATGTCTGGCAAATGTGCATTTTCAAGCTTTGGAGATGGATATGCACTCGAAATAACATCCTGTGATGAATATCAAGAATGTAAACAACTGGATTTTATTTCAAGGCTCGGGGCAATGCATGCTCCACCTGATCAATACAATGGATTTATTATTCAAAGTTCTCTGCTGTTTTCCTGAGTAACACTGCATGTAGGCTTCAGAGAGAGAGAGAGAGAGAGAGAGAGAGAGAGAGGAGAGAGAGAGAGAGAGGAGATAATGATACAGAGAAGAATCATACAGCCCATTCTGTATTCAAACAGGCACTTTAATACCTAGTATTGTGTTACCCACAATCTGGCCTTGAAAATACTCATTGCACTAAGTACCACCTAGAAAATGAAACGGCCTGCTTTCATGATTACAGGAGTAAGTTCAGAAGTAAACCTTCCTCCAGTGCACAGAAATGAGAGACACTTGAATGAGGCAGTGCTCCTCATCTTCCTCTGTCTAAACATCCCCATAACACACACACACACACACACACACACACACACACACACACACACACACACACACACA
>JAOXYL010000061.1:6457422-6477579 GCA_028564955.1 Terapon puta
TTGTAAGTAAATAAAATCATTTATAAGCCTTCTATTAATGACGGTCTATTATTACAAAGAGTAGCTGTAACAATTCAATGAGATGACCCACCTTAGCCTAACCCAGGTTCTCCTGGTGCTGTGGTCCAGCAGTGTTCAGGAGATGCTGCTGTGAGGCAGGCCCTCCCTAATGTCTCCATTGCCTGCACCTGACCCCGCTAGCCAGCAGTGGCCAAATTTAGTTTGGAAACGTGCCACCATGGGAGAGCCGACAGGCCCATTAATCAGCAGGAGTCTCCCCCCTACTCATCTCACAGGTCAGAGAGGGAGCAGCACACACACAAGTGTAGACACACACACGTGCAGATACATATGAACTACCTTCATGGTCAAACACAATGTACAGCAGAGCACAAAACACTCAGACTAAACAAATGATTGCTGAAACTTTCAAAGAACTCTGACAGCAACTCCTCTCTTTCCCCTTTCCGCTACGTATCCTAAATCCTCCATCACCTCCTTTACACACACACACACACACACACCTGGTCATGGCCCTCCATCACTCCCAGTCTGATCCAGTCTCATAACCCAGCTCTCTTCTCGCAGCCTGAGCCAGGTTTTCTGTCAGCCTGGGGCCCCGGTCGTAGGGGTTATCCACACACCGCTACCCTTGGCTGAGACTCCATGCGAGGGATGAGGGGAATACACACACACACACACACACAGGACGAACAGACACAAACACAAGCACAAACACTCATGGTGACCCTCAGGAACGCAAACGTGAAGATGAAAAACACTCAGACCCTGAGACCATCTGCAAAATATGATGGATCGATGTGTTGGATCTGAGCTGAAGATAGTTTTGGAAGACCTGGATGGATGTGAAGTGGAAAAGAAGGACTTAGAATATATGTGGTGTAAGGCCAGGTTGAATGTGATGTTTATTATCATGTCTGAGATGAACTCAAAGTGCTCTCGCCTTTGGGAACATGCACAGAAATGAGTAAAGATGTCCAACTGTCTGTAGGATTCTTCATATCACCTGTTTCTGGAAAGTAAAACTGCAGCAGTTTGTTTTTGACGCAGCAGCTAATTGACTTGTAATCAGTGTTTACTATCTTGCAATTAACACTCAGACACAATGAGATCAGAGGATGTGGCACCAGCGGAAGGCATTTATTGGGCAATATCCCCGAGGTGTAGGAAGATGCCAAAAAGTAACCGCAGAGAATGTGTCTGATAACTGGTACACATTTATATGCAGTGTCACTGGTGCACTTATCCTTTCTAATGTGAAACTCTGCAGGGAGATGAATGGTGGGATTGGGCTAGATTAATGAAGGTTACCAAAGTCCCCAGATGTTTCTGTGGTAATTAGAGGCCTTTGTTTATCAGGAAAACAAGTCACATCAAGAGCAAAGCATTCATTATAATTTTTCATAATCTTAATAATTCAAGTGTAGCTGTTTCATTTTGTTCCCAATTTATCATGCTAATGTTATGAATAAATCTGCATAATTTGAACACTGCTTGTTGGAGCAGCTAGCAACAGCAAAGTGTTTGAGCAAAGTATTGAACTGAGCGCCGCTTGATGCAGAATACGTACGACAAGTCAATCGGTCAAAGTTTGTAGAGTGATAACATAATATAAAAACTATTCAAAAGGTGCGTTATTATTATTTTTTTTTTTTGTCATTTTGCCCACATACTAGAAAAATTAACCTCTCTCTGAATTCATTCTTGGACTTCCGACTACTCAAGGATAATTTCCTTTGTATTAATTAATCTGCCTGTATAGCTGCATTTAAATGTCCACTTGACTGATATTATCACATTACTAAATAGTTTGCATCCAATAGCCTCATCCTCACGGAACACTTGAAACCAATGAGACCTCAGACGCAGCTGTTTAATTTCAGACAAAACAATTTACAGTTAAAGGTAGATGACCACTCTGATTTAGCACAAGGTCACTTATGCACAGTGCAGTGTCAGTGCGGGGGGGACACGCGGCTTTGGTCGGACAGTGCCGGTTGCATTTAGTCTCGCCCCAATTGTCTTGTCAGAAATCAATTGGAGATCACAACGTGGTTTTGCAGCAGGAGGTCAGTCCGCACTACAGCGTAAATATTTCATCCCGGACTCACGTCAAGGGGCTTTTAAAGATGTGTGCTGGACCATGCTCCCCTCTTGCTGCCCTCTGAAAGTGACAGGGCTTGCGTTTTAGCCCACTTCAGGACCAGGTTAAATCAATTAAAATCTATTATTCATATGGCAGCGCGGTGACCTCACTGAAAGCCCCTGTAATTTCAGAATAGAAAGGAGAAAGGGAACTGGCAGTGAACTTTGGCTCTTCAAGTTTTCAAGAGAATACAGAGAACAAGTGACCTTGTTTTAGAACTCAGGCCTTGAAAATAAAATTGCTGCTTGAAACATGGTGTGCCAGGACCAAGGATGGCTTTTCTTAAGATACTATTAGCCTTAATATGATAGATAAATGAATGCAGAATTGTATTGCAAGGGCTTTCATGATCTGGACCTTGTGTGCATGTGCAGCAGTCATCCTGCGCTTATTTGGAAGAAAATTGGCTCCACATTTTAGATTGCAGATAAATAGTCTCACTTCGACTGGAACATATCATCTTTACCACCAAGCTCTAAAAACTCCCAAGGTCTCCCGTAAGAGCTGCAGTTGTGCTCTCAAGGCAAGCATGGCAAACCTTCACCTATTGTTCGGCAAAGTGCAACTCTCTGCTTCTTTTTGTGAGGAAGAGTTTCAGTGGTATATCGTCCATAGATGGCGGCAGGCTGTTTGGTCGGATAATAAGCGGAGAGGAGTCAGAAGGAGAGAAGTCATTAAGACCTGCTCACATATAATCATCCCAGCGCTATCTCTCCTTTTTCTTTTTTTCTTTTTTTGTCCGTCTCTCCCTTCTGCTGTCTTTCTCCCTCTCAGATGAAAGGGCCTTCTCAGGCTGCATGGCAAATGAAAATGATGGAGTGGCTGATAAAAAAGAAAGAAGAGAAAAGATGAAAAGTGGTTTTGAAGTGGTTCGCCACATTAGTCGGCTTCCCCCTACTGACCTTCCAATTTAAGCAAACAATACGTTGACTCGGAGACGCGCCAAGCTTGGGTATTCATGGAGGCGAGAGTGCAGCTCACAGAAAATAGGTAAAAATTAGATGGGTGGACAGAGAGAGCGGTACGCGGATAGATAGATGGAGGGTTGCAGCACTCCTTCGCTGAAGAACTAATACTTGTACATGTGCGTTCTTTTGTTTTTGTTGTTTTTAGAACTGGGGGGCACCTGCTCATCAGTTTTGGTCATAAACCAAACCATTTTTTTGCAAATCCAGAGATTGAAAAGTCAGGGGACTACAAAAGTTATTAGAATTCATTCTGTGGGGAACAAGAATGTTTGAGCCAAAGTCCATTTAATAGTTACTGAGACATTTACCCAAAACCATGATGAACCCTCTGGGGATGTTAGAAGAAAATTGAAGAATCACCAAAATCATTAGGATTCATGCTTTAGACACCATGTCAGTCTATCCAATATATGTTTAAAAAAAAAGTCATGAGTCATGAGAAACGTCAGCGAGTGAAAACTTTGACTTGCACCACGAAATCACAAGTCCATAGGATTAATCCTTTAGGGGATTATGAATGTCTGTACAAAATTCCATCCAGTAGCTGTTAAGATGTTTCAGTGTGGATCAAAGTCGTAAACCGGCCAAAAGGCTGGCATCGCCGTCCAAAAAACCATTAGCATAAAAGTCATTAAAGAATGTGAACTGACCACAGCCAGTATGTGCATACTGAGCTCCGAGACCACAACGGATTCAATTCAAGGTCCTTCTCCTCGCTCACAAACCCTCCAGTGCCCCATGCCACAGTCCCTTCAGCAGCCTCTGCTCCACCATCCAGGAGAAAATTCATGGCCTAGGATGACAGGTGATGATATGTGCTCCCAGACACATCCACAACTCAAAACTGAGAATGCAAAACTCAACTTCTCAGAACTGCTAATGTTGCATTTAACTTGTAAATGAAATGAAAAACTCTAATAATAAATAAATTAATTAAACGAAAAAAAAAGGATCTGTACATAAACATGCGCTGCCCCTTTAACCATGTTTACATGCAGGTGTCTTTGTGCCTCGTACCCCTCCAGGGCAGCATCAGTAGGCAACTGCTGTAAATGGACTCTCACTATCGTTTAAGATGGCGTAACGCATCAGCCAATCACATGATCCTCTCCCCCACATACCCTCTGGCCTCAGCTGGTACTATGGCATTATCAGAGGAGCAAAGCAGCCATTTATACAAACACACACACATACTGTACGTACACACACACGCACCACCTCCCTCATGTGGCTTCGGGGCCATTCCAGGAATGTCAAAGATGGTTTCACTCTTTGTATCTCCTCTCTTTCACCGACGCTGAATGATGGTGGCCTGCTTGGTTTGAGATCGTCATGGCCCAGAAACCCATTCTGAGGGACTGAAATGTAATAAGGCCATCGAGCCTCTGAGGGTAGAACATGATGCCAGCGCAAAACGGTAGTAAAATCCTGTGTTGATGGTTGTCACTATCAGAGTGTGAATTTCAAATTGGAACAAACAAGCTGAAAGATATGGTGTTAGAATTAAAATCATGAGAGGAACAGATGTTGCATGATGGACTGGAAAGTCTCAGATTCACAGCCTCGTTTCATTTCAGTTTAAACCTGGTATTGCTGGGCTTGCTCCACTTAAAAGGTACTATCCACTTAATCCAGAAGAGTAAGCATATTGTTTCTATCTAATTGACACTAAGCTCATGGCTATTACCATGTCAACACTGGATTACTGCTGCCTTTGAGCCTGTGGAGTGGTTGACTTGGCCCACATTCAGGCCTTGTTTTCCTTTCCACTCTGTCGTCCGCTGCTGCTCACACACACGCGCGCTCACACACACATGCACGCACACATATATTCGGACAGGCACACACGCTTATGGTGCCACATGTGCACACACACGCACGCAGAAGCAGTCTCTCTCCATCTCTCTCTCTCTCTCTCTCTCTCTCACACACACACACACACACACACACACACACACACACACACAAGACAGTCGCCATGTCTTTCTTTCCATCCCTGTCTCTCTCTCTCTCTGTCTCTTCCCCTACACTCACACACACACTCACACACACACACACACACGGCATGTTCCAGCATTAGACGAGTGTTCCAAGGCCAATTTCACCAGCGCTGAAACTCCCTCTCTCCCAGAAGCCCCTTTGGTTCAGAGGCTAGACCGGCTAGCGATTGGCCGGTCAGAGGCTAGTCTAGTTGGTGATTGGCCAGTGAAGGCCCCTGGTGCACGGTGACAGTAATTAGCACACGCCAACCATTAACAAACACAGATTAGGCATGAACCCGCATGGCATGCTGCCATCACTGTGCTGTGTGGATGTATGTGTGTGAGGAGTGGTATTCCCCTGTGAGTGTCTGAGCAGGACTCATTTTTGCGCTCATGTGTTTGTCTATGTTCAAGACTTGGCATGTGTGAATGTGTTTGCTGCTGGTGCTTGCATGTGTGTATGCCTTATTTTTCTGCCTGTGCATTTATCTAACCTGTCTGTATGCACAAGTGTGTGTGCTTGCACACGGGTGTGTCAGTGCATGTGTGTGTATTTGTGTTCAGCCTCATTTCCTCTGTGCCTGCTGGTCAATTTTGGCATTTGGAGAGAAAGACGCTGTGCATTCCCCTCGGCTCCGCTGCTTCCAGCGCTGAATTAGAGATGGGGCTATGATATGTGGAAATGATTTTTTAAACGCCACCAATCTCTGTTTCCCTCCCTCTCTTCCTTTCACTCTCTCTCTCTCTGTGTCTCTCTCTCACCCCCCACCTCCCCACCCTCCTCCTGGGCTGGTGAATCCGCCCTGCTGTGTGCGCTTAATGAAAGATAAGAAGGGTCCTCCACCACTGACACTGAGCCACGGACCCTCAGAGGACTGCGCTAATCTGCTTGGCCCCTAATGGGGGCCACTTTGTGTCTGCCGAGGATCATTTCATATCAAACAAATTGTGTCCTGTGAAACCCATTACATTTTTGGCCCTTTGGAGATGCTTCGCCCTTAGCTGACACATAGAGGACATCTTCGGCCCGACTTTTGATGCTGTAAATATTTCTTAAGATGGTCTTACACTGAGCGTCTCTTTCTAGTCGGAGATGGGCTGTGTGCATCTTTAAAACCTGTCCTCTCATTCATTTAACACAGATTGGTAGGGAGGGAGTTCAAAGGATAAATGAGCAAGCCAGCAAGAAGAAAAAGGGAGGGGAAAGAATGTGGGAAATGGAGGATGGAGGGATAACAGAGAGAGTGATGAAGGGTTAATGAACTCGGATTCTCATCTTACATGTATTCAGTCCCGTAATTGTTTCTCTGCATGTGGTCTCACAGCATATGCCATCAACATCAGGAAATTCACATAATGTTTGACACGTGTTTAAAAATATCTTTATTTACATGTGATGATGGCCTGCTGATTGGGTTATGAAGAGGTGCTGATGACACAGAGCTCACGGACCGAGTTTACAGCTTCAACATGCAATGTAACTTGCATTTTTAAGGTAGAAAATATGGCTTAAGGTGGTATAAAAGAGCCAGCATGGGGATGTGTGAAAACACCATCACAGACAACATGCTCCTAATACATCTCCACTCACCCTGCAAGGCACAACTGCCACGGTAAGCAGCAGCAGCTGCGACACATGTATAGTAAATTTCTATTTGTATTGACAATAGTGTAATCTGCTGGGACAGTGTCGCCCCTTGTGCAGGTCATCACTCTTAATGTTTACGTTATGTGTCTGTCCATATGCATGTGTGTGTGTGTGTGTGTTTTTCTGTGCACATCATCCAGTGTGTGTTTTGCTGTGTGCTTGTGTCTGTATGTCTACGCTGTCAGTTCTGCAAGGGAGAAACTGGGGAGGGGGGAGTAGAAAATGATCCTGGGCCGATACATATGAAACAGGAGGGCTCATACATAAACATAGCTCCAAGGCCCCGGGGCCAGGCAATCTACGAGGCAAATTGCTCACCAGTCAGCCATGGAGGCCGCACTGTTTACTATGCATGAGGTCTTGTGACATGCTTTAAAGCCGCCCCTAAAACAGGATGACTGGCCCAGTGGTAGCGCGGAGTTGGCTTTTTCTATTACTATGGTATTCTTCTCTGTGAAAAATATGTAGTGGGTGGAGAACGGATCATCGTTTTACTCTGTGGAGCTGTTGTGTGGTGTACAGTAGATGCTGCATGAAAGGCAAAATATGGGCGATAGGGTGTAACCGCCTATCTGTGTGTCTGAGTGTGACACTGCATTCATTTGTGTGTAAGTGTCGGGTGAAAAGCACCGTTTGTGATGCTGCTATGGGCAAATTTTAGTGGTACTTTTCAGATTATTTTTTGGGGGACATTTTGGCCTCTTTCCTCTGTAGATTATAACTTCTCAGAGTGGATTTGAATAGGGCATGTTGGGCTATCACATCATATGCATCATAATCATTATGATAACTAGAGACGCCATTCAATTTGTGATGGACAGCATACATATTATAGCTTATATATGTTTACATATATGTATACATTCAAATGTGATGAAAATTTTAACCAAATCGACAAATCTGCAGGAAAAATGCATATTGATGTGCTTTCTCTACATTTGGCATATTGTGGTGCTAAATCTCCAGTTGGTTGCCATTGGACTACTGTAGCAAAAGAGGGCGTAATTTAATTAACTCCACTAAAATCTAAAATTATGCAAAATGATATTGTAAATATCGCATCTATGTCTGTTTCATGTCTTAGTTCACAGAAGATCACAGTCTCCTCATCACTCCACCTACATCTGACATTTTTGGTTGCAGCAGTTCGGTTGCAAGCTTAAGTGAGCCTCAGGCGTCATGATTTATTCGCTTTTTTACAGTATTTCTGAATTTTACTCCAGAAAAATGAAAATGCACATAAAAAACAAGTAGACTTAAATAGTACTTTTAATGAAAGTACGACATCCTTTCACTGAAAGAGTTCCTCCATGTGCTTAACTGTCACTCACTCACCAATAAATGGTTGCTTTTCTGAAGCGCCATCTGCTTTATTTTGGGGAACAAGCCATCAAACCAGACAGCCACTGCCTAAACAACGGGCCACTATTTCAGAATTAAAGATAACTCCGTTTCTGACACGTGTTCCATGAAAGAGATTTTGTAAGAATGAAAAATGTGGAATGAAACTCCTCAAACACAAGAGAAATAAAGTCTTTGAATTGCAAACACCCCCAACATTATATGTTAACATGAACGAGGACAGACTAATGTAACCGAATGGGAAGAGATGTTAACATGTAAACAAGCAGTCAGGGCCACATCTGCTCCAGCCTGCATTTACCAGCCCGGCATCCCAGGGGGAGCCCTCCTCAATTCAATTTCAATCTGCTCGACCCCCGGGGTCCAAGTTCAAGTTCAAAGTCAGGCGACCGTGGCACCAGCAGGAGAATTGCCCACCCACGAGTCCCAGCCCAGAGTGAGCTATTCCAAGCATAGATGAGATCAGGACAGATCCAATACCAGATCTATTCAAATGTCCTTTACAAGAATGTCTTTCCGTGAGTGTGTGTGTATCTGTGTGTGTGTGTGGAAGGGTAGGGGGGAGACTACTGTCACATTACAAACACCTTTGCTGCCCCTCTCTCTCTATTTCTCTGTCTATCTGTCTTTCTCCCCCTCTCTCTCTCAGGCTATAATTATGCTAATAGTATGTATATAGCTGTGGTCCTGGAGGCTTGGGGCGTATTGAAGGCTCCCAGGTCTTTCTCTCCTGTAACAGTATTAGGGTGCTATTGAAAAGCGGACGGCGGGTGAGAAGGGGGGCAGGATAGAGAGATAGCGCGGGGTGGCAAATGGGACATGACCACCGTGCTCTCTGTCACGACGCCGCCCATTGTCTGGCCAAAGAAAAGGGCCTCCGCCGCCAGTGGGACAATAATAAAGGAGCAAGAATGGGCTGTGCATATTAAACAACACAACGGACCGCGCAGACCAACCTGCATGGGTACGATGAAGGGGGAAGAGGAGGAAAACAGAGCGAGGGAGAGGCGGGTGTAAAAGGAGTGGGAGGGAGTGAGGGAGTGGTAGAGAGAAAAGGGTGGATGGTGTGAAAAAGGCACAAAAAGAGGCTGAGGGACAGAGCTGACTGTAAAAGCAGAAATGTTGTTTTGTTTCTTTAAAGGGATGACACCTGCTAATGTCACAGGGTTACTGCAGCGTAAAATACAGTCCTAACGCCACACCCAGGCTGACCTTTGTTCTCTTAGCTTCTGACCGTAATCTGCGATTGATTGATTTCTAATATTCAGTCCTGTATCTTTTTTGAGGTCTCAGAGCCCTTTTAACAACTTAAAGAACAAAAAGACTTTAAAGGGTCTATATTGAATGACTTAGAGAATTGAATATAAACATGATTTTGAACTGATAAGTCTGTCTGCTATTTGAAATTACCCCTGTTGTAAAATATCTATATGTGATCTTGATGTTAATATTTAATGAGATTTTGCAAAGCACTGCTCCAGCCAAATTCAGATCCAACCAAGTGGATTTGAATTTCTATTTGCAGTCTGTTCGTAAGGTCAGAGAGTCAGACTCATCTGAAGTCTGACTGACTGCAAACATAAGTAAATGTGTAGGATAAAACATTGTATATATCTTTTTATATTTTACATTATATGTCTGTGAGTGACTTTTTTGGCAAAGAAAGGGAATGTATAAATATTCCTGAGTAGCCCATTTAACATAAACCTCTTTCTGGAAAAATATTGCCTGCTTGGTGTAATATCAGTTCTTTCTACTCACTTTTTATTTTCTCTTCACCTTCAGCAAATGCCCAAGTCCAGTTTGTGGCAAAGGGAAGGGTCACCATTTCAATGTTTTTCTACCCGTTTATGAAATTTCACTATTTGATTTAGCAATGAATATTATTGTAGACATACAGCACTGAGCATGCGGAACAATGAGGAAGCCAAGGTAAAAAATATCAGAATCAGATTTATTGGCCATGTATGTGTGCATATACAAGAAAGAGTTTTATTGTCCACTCAGATTAATGGGTATCTTCTGCAGCACCTTTTATTGAACAGTCTGAACTATTTGCGTTAAGTTCGTTGCAGCATTTAACTGAGCTCTGCAAACAGCACCGTGCATGCTGTGTCATCTGTAGGTTTCTTCCTCATCAAACAACATTCTCCTCTTTTTCTTCCAAATTATTCTGGGGATTTTTATGCCTGTATTAGAGGTAGCTAACAGTAGGCAGATGGTGATGAACCCACAGAAGAAGACACATGATTGATTGCTTAAACCCCTGTAGGCCACCAAGGTCGTGGACTTGGCGTGGCGACTCGACTGACCTCACTGTGTTAAGAGGTTTAATCCCCCGTGTTTGTTAAAGGCTTTTCGTTTTTTTTTTTTTTTATGAATGTCAGTGTGGTTTTCTTTCAGGTTTTCTTACTTCTGGAAAAGGATCCCGAAGTTTGAGTTTCACAAAAAAATGCTTTCCAAACCTCAGTCATCCGGTACACAGTGTAAGATCCTCCCCCTCCACCGCCGCCCCCCCCCCAGCCCTCTCCTCTCCTTGCTGAGTATGTTGAGAGGTGTCAACAGTAGAGGCGTGGGTGTGGGAGGCTCGACCACGGTTCACGGCTATCGCATGTGCCTCGGCGGCTATGCAGCGTGGCTACCATCTGTCTGCATGTCACACAGTGCGCTGCTCCCTCGCTCTCTCCCTCTGCCTCTTTCTGCACATCTCCCTGCCCTTCTCCCAGTCTCCCATCCCTTAATCCTTTATCTCGCTTCCTGTCCTCTTTTCACTCTTTCTCATCTTCCGCTTACATGGTCACCGCTGCAGCACGAGGTTATCAGTTCATTAAAGAGAGACAGAGATGTGCCACTATCTCAGACAAGACAAGGCTGACCTTGGAGAACCAGACCTGTAAACCTTTAAGATGTAAAGTCTGCAAACACCTGGCAGGCTCTCTTGTTTTGTATACCTTCAAAAGCTTTGTGATTAATAGAGGGTTTGACTGTCAACACTCAAGTGCAGCAGCATCTCCTGTTTCGCTGTTTTGTTAGAGTTTAAAATGGATAAAAGCAGATGGGCGAAGAGTGAGGAGTAAGACGTGGAGAAAGAGAAAGGGGAAAGGAGAAGACACAGCAGCACCTCTCACAGACCAGAGAGTGGCAGTGTGCCACAGTCAGAGTCGGCTTCGAGTGTTGTGTGGTACACGCATGTATAAGAGTGGCGAAAGAGTGAGTGAGCATGTGTCTGTATCTCCGAAGCTCCCGCTTGTATCTTTTGTGTGCATGGGAGGGGCGTTGCACAGCATATTATGTTTGAATGCAAGTGTCTGTGGATTCTGATTTGTGTGTGCTTTGTGTGTGTGTGTGTCCATGTGCAGCAGGTCTTCAGACAGACAGGCAGACAGAGCGAAAGCAGTAGCCAACTAACCATAATATTGTCATTAAGGAATTCAGCAGATTAATAGCCTTAAATACCTGGAAATGTCTTAAGATCTAGTGTCTTTAGCTTGTAATTTCCTCTCCGGGTCCTAAGCACTAAACCCGCTGTGTTGTTCTTGGCATTCCTTAGTCGGACCAGAGAACATCGCATGGACACTGATACCTTCCTCTGGGATCCATTCTCCTCTCCATTTGATGGAAACCAAAAGAGGGCCTTTGGCCAGGCAGGTCCCATTATGTCTCAATGACAGAGCCTGGGGGTGAAAAACGCTCTGCTCTTTCCTCGGTGCACCTTTTGGTCTCAATGAGAAATGACATATGCCCTGATGAAGAGAGAAGGGGGTGATTTGCCTGCCAAGTTCAGGTCGAGTTGTTTGTTACCGGCCTGAACTTTGTTTCAGTTCAAAAGTATTTTTCCTGGTTGTGAACGATGGAAGCTATGCTCTTATTTCCATCACACATCACCTTTGTTGGAAAGTGGGCAACCCTTGGGCATAATCACATCCTCCTCTTATGTAACACAAACCATTTTATTTTGGGAGTTTTTCATGATTTAGTTCAGTGTTTAGCAAACATCACAATAGCCGTAGGTGCTAATGATCCCCAAGTCCAGATCCCTCTTTGCTCCCTGTCAAATTCCCACCTCATGACCTCATGACTGGATGTATGCATTAAACAGATGTGGCTGGCTATGAGGGGCCTGAAACAGGATAGGACAGCCTATAGCCTCTAGGCTGGTCTTCTCTGGCCTTGAAGCCAGGGGCCTCTGGGTCCAGAGGACAGGATAAACAGGATTGATGTGTGTGTGTGTGTGTGTGTGTGTGTGTGTGTGCATGTGTGTGTGCGTGCATGCGTGTGTGTGTGTGTGTGAAAGAGAGAGAAAGAGAAACCCCTTTCCCACATGCAACCCATAAATGTTCAGGCAGTTTTCCATGTCAGCGTCATGTGAGAACAGTGAGTCGATTTTCAGAGTGAGATGCTGTGACAATTTGCTTGCTCAGGGAAAAAAAGCAGCAACATTTCTGCAGAAAATGTTGTCATTTGGTTTTGTGAAGCAGTTATCCACTGCAGAAAAGTCCCAGGAAATTCAGCACATATACTGCAAATTACACCCATGTACACTTGGTATTATGTCACAACATTTTACATAACACAAACCACAGATTTTGTGGATGTTGAAATGTTTTTTCTTGCCTTTGAGTCAGAATTGCCATTCCACACTCCAGTCACGCCTGAAAATCAACACGCAGGGACTACTGAGCTATAGACAATCCACATCAAATCAGATCATGTCTTCGACTTTTATCATATTAGACTGTTATCGAGTGACTGTGCAGCTGAAGGTGTCCAGCTGTAACAGAAAAGTGCTGATGAGTGCATTTTGCTCAAAAGGTTTGCTGTGAAATAATTGACGACAATATGGACCTTGTTTAAAAAAAAAAAACATACAAAGCTGGCTGTGTTTCGCGCTGAAAAGAAAAATCAGTTTAACTAATTAGAAGTCAGATTAAAGAATGGTGCTTTCATCTGCATTATGCATGCTTTTGAATCCAAAACACAAAAATATTTAATATTTTTTTCTGATATTCTTTTTAACAGGGATACAGCCTCAGTGCAGATTTTTTCCACATTTGCGACTTGGAAATGCGTAGATGATGACAACCTAGTTTACCTGAATAATTTAACACAGCATTGTTTAGAGGTTCACTGAGTGAACGTGGGAAGCAGTTGTTAGAAAAACGTGAAAAAGAGAAGCTTAATCTAAGTTATGGATCAAAGAGAGAGACGTCCTACAGCAGACTGGAGCTACAATGCTACAAGACCAACAACTGCTTTGATGACACAGTGATGAATTTTGTTTGTGATAGCTGCTCCCCTGGAGAGACGGCCAATACGGTGCTTCTGCAGAGGGCTTTACTTGCTTGCAGTCATTGTCCTCTGTGCCGCCTTTCAGACACATTGTTCCACTGAGTCAAATAAAAGCATTAAACACAATCAGCATATAAGATGGATAATGTCGTGCAATGAGTGCATGTAGAGCAGCCACACACTGCGCCCGGCTGCCGCAAGTTGCGTTGCTGTGCTAGCAAAGAGAGCCGCCATTAGTGAGACTGTCACCGACCCAGGCGGTACTCTCTAACTAGCCCACAGCCTCAGACCCATCTATTCTCAATATGCCACATTTTTATTCATTTTTCTCCCCAAAACCTGACACGGCAATCTGATGATGAACCAGCCCCATTATTTTTTGTACGCCAGCAGGAAGAGATAGATCCCCGAACGTTGTGCCTTCATAGAACCAACATTATCCCTCTATGTCAGAGGTGGGTAATATCCTGGCGGTCTGGGAGTCCAGAGGTGCATACAGAATGATGTCATTAATCCTCCAGGGCAATATCTCTCTTCCTTCCTCTCTCTCCTTCTACAACTGGCGATGCCGAAAACAGAGCCACATTTGCATGCTGCATATGTTGCCAGGTGGCTCTGTGGGCTGTGGGTACAAATTAGATTTCCTGACAACAAGGTGTAAGGGAGGGAAGAATAGCGGGAGCGAGCGAGTTTGGTGTCTTTCTTTCTTCTGGTCGTCTTGTTGTGCTTGTCTGTCATTGTTGTGCTGTATAATCATAAATTATGTTTTAAATTGTGTCCTCTCCAGAAAAATTACAACACTGGTCCACAGCTGAAAATGGCCGGTTCTTATTTACATGTATTTGTTAGAAAAGGAAGAAATTTGGTGATTGGAGCTCTTCTGCTACAGTTGACAGTGTTTTCCTTTAATGAGCGGGGCTTTTTCTCTCGCTAGCGATGTGGACTGTGTGAATTAAAGAGAATCCCGGCAAGAGAAAAATTCACAGGTCACATTTTCACTAAATGGTGACCTATTGATCAGATGTGGACAAATGCAGCCATCTAAAACGAGGAGCGGCTCACACACGTGCGCGCACACACACACATACGCAGACGATCCGAGGCCTTCACCTTGACACTGGGCAAAGATCGGGGCGTAAAAGAAAAGAAACAGCTTTGAATGGGGGGCTTAAACTTTTCAGACTAGACTTGAAAGCTAAGAGCTAAGTGCCTGTCTGGCCTGTTTCTACCCCAAGGGGTCATTACATTGTCTGTGTCAGTTACTGTGGATCTATAGCCTGGACGCTTGAAAAAAAAAAAAAAAGATGGCTTTACTCACATTGTTGACCACCATCTTCTAAACAGAGGACAGGAAGGAGCGTCTAGGTTGTGGATGACATTAACATTCCTCGTAGTCTTCGTGTGTCTGAGGCCTTGATCTCAGGAGACAATGAGAAAGGGCCATCAAAGGCAAGACGGTGCTCATTTGAGTGTGTCGGCTTGCTCGTGGATGTGTGCTCGGTTTTTATGCCGTCCACCAATATCAAGGAGCAGAGCCCTTCTGCCTCGTTTTCCCCAAATTCGCGATTCCACCGCCATTGATCCGTCCCTTCAATTAACGCCCAGGTTTGTCCCCAATCAATTCCTATCTCCCTCCTCTGTTCCTCTATCTGTCTATCTCTCTCTCTCTCTCTCTCTCTGCATTCCCCTTTCTTCATTTTTCACATCACTCCCGTGTGCCCCCCCTCTACCCCCACCCCCCTCACATGCTGCTACCTCACACCCTAAGGTCTCGGGGGTCACTCCCTCCAAGGTGATTCGTAAACAGCAGCTTGCGGAGAAATCAATACTTTATCAACAAGCCACAACGGGCTTTTGCACTTATCCTATATGATCTTTGTGGTAAAGGCCTCCGAGCATCCATCTCCTCCTCTGGACGGCTCCCTAAGCTCTGTTGCTAAGACAATCAGAAGAAAAGAGAGAGGGATGAAGAGGGGAGGAGGGGCCAAGGGAGGGAAGGAGAAAGGCAAAGGGAGAGGGGATTGCGCGAGGTCTAGAGGCTCGCTGTTAGAGGAGGGATTTGCTGCTCCGCTGCTTTTAGCTTGATCTGCATCTGATTAAGGAGAGAGGGCATAGCGTTGTCCTTCACCTCTGTGCTCCCCTGTCCCACCATTATGTACCCTGGCACTAAGATCCATCATCCACCTACCACAGGCCTGGCTGCCATTGCCTGGGGACTTATTAGACCAGCCCCACTCTGTTCAACACAGCCCCACTCTGCATACCGTGGAGAGTAAAAAGCCTCTGCTGCTATAACGTACTGTATATTTACCATGCACCCCAATGACTCTGATGAAGTGAGACGAATACAGACACACACAAAAATGCATGTATGTATGCGCAGCCATGTTTTCTAATACACTGGATTATTAACCTTAATGTTCTTTTTAGGGTCCATCAGAGCCTGGGCTCTCTTTGACCCCACAAAAAACACACTTATCACCTCAATACTAATTGACTGTTTGTGATTTCATGAAAGTTGCATGGAAAATCACTTACTTTCTGTATAAACTGATAAAAGCACCGGCACACTGACACTTTTTGACAAAATTTTGCCTTTGTAATTTTTATGTGTGTAAATAAAGGGTTTATGTGTATTTGTGTTTGCAAACTTGCTGCCCTCAAATTGCCCCCTGAAGGATGAATAAAATATCTTTAAATGAATTGAATAAACATGAATTTGAAGAGTGCAAGTTCTCCCAAATCCCCAACACGTCTATTTCAACTCCCATTGTTGGAACTTTATAACAGATTATTCATTAGAAATAAAAAAAGGCAGGAACCTCTTTGCAATGTAATTGACCCCGAACACATCATGGCATGACGTTAACATTGTTTGATACTGTCATTACTGTATGTAGGCTGTCACACATTGTCAAGCCACTGGAACAAGTAATTCATTCAAATGAATCTGAACCCAACCCGCAGCCATGTATAGAGTATAAGATGATGTTTGAGTTACTGTGATCTGTCAGTGGCCAGAGAATGCCTCCCCCTTTATTTTAAACGAATAATCATAAAAAAAACAAAACATATCTTTGCATATACGTGCATGAGCAGATGACAATGCTCCTCTGCTGCCTCACTTGTACTCAGCTTGCAGGTGAGTCATCAGATTAGTTGTGGCAGTAGAGTTAAGCGGCCTTATCTTTGTTGGTGCTTTTGCGACCCACCATGTAGGACCTAAAATGCCTCCACATAGATCCCGCTTCTCAGATGCTACGTTGTCACGTATGTTGTCCGATACACGCGGCTTTTATTGTTTCTGCTCTCCTCCATTTTCATTTATTAGACTAGTCTGCTGAGATCATGCATGAGCTCAAGCTGATGGAGAACTTTAAAATGCCCTCTGCTAAAAAGGTTTGAATATTCCGTTTTTATCATGGTTCACATATCAAGCGACATTCCTGATATGTATGATCCCGTAATTATAGTTACATAAAATGTGCAGACCCAGATTGTGGCAACTAGAAGGGCTGCTATAAATACTTTTCTACATACTGGGTTATGAAAAGGTCAGCTTAAAAAGAAAAACAGCACATAGGCGGCTTTGAGATCAGAGGTTAATAAAACACAGAGGTTACAAAAAATATAATCAGTTCCGAGATACAGAACAGTATTGCAAGATTTAAAATGTAATAGACCGCCATGAAACAGTATGGCATTAAATTGCGATTATATTGGATCAGGGGCAAGTCAAGATACAATTTTAGACCAAATCAGAAACTTTAAACTTAATTCTCCTCGACAATGTTATCTTTGTGCGAACTGACTACGTCCTTCACCCACACATCCTCTGAAAGGTTAAATCATTCATTCAAACTCCTTTTTTTTTTTTTTTTTTTTTTTTAGCAATGGCACCAGAAAAAAGGAAAAGTTTGTTCTCTCAAATGTATTGACGCAACTACTCATCTCTTTTCACAAGCATCAAAATGATGATGAGTTGGGGTTTAATTCAACTCTCAATCACAAGGTTGTGGAGGAGAGTCTCTGTTCTCTGCGCTGTCTTGCTCCCAGCGGGTCTTGTCCAATAAGCCTGCATCAAACCCGTCAGACTCCGAGTGAAAAGTGGAGGAGCTCGGCATGTGCAAACATCAATCCTAAATTTCCAGCCTCAATACCATGATGACCTTGGTTTGGAATGACATCTATTTGCTGGCTGGCTGCACACATCTCTTTGCAAATTGTATGGGCCAGGCTAATTTGTTTTTATGCACGTTTAGTCAAGAATGTGATGCCACGTTAGCTTTTGGGAGCACTGCCAATGTGGTGTGGGGTGCCGAGTGACAGACAGAAAAAGGGTGATTGAGGATGATTGTTCTGCCGGGTTGTGTTGATATATGAAAAGAAAGACCCTCTGAACGCATCCTGGAATGGGTTCACGGCAGATAGGAGTCCTTCTGGGACCACCTAAAGCTGAATATCATCATCTGTGCACGGAAATAAACAATGACCTTTAAAGCTCAAATCCTAGAGTGAAGACAGGTGCTGGGTGGTAGCTTAACAAATCTTAAAGTATAGAGTACACTTTACCGTGTCATAAAAAGCCTTATAAACCATTGCTAAACATGAATCATTGGAGGTAAAGGACATTTATGGACAAAAAAAAAAACGTATATAATAAAAAAACTTGTCAAGCCCGTCTGCAGCAGGCTCCCCTGACCTGCCAGCAAAACAATCGCTGCGCCCTCACTAAACTGAAATGTAAACAGTTCATGCAGGAAAATATTTGCCTTCCTCATAGCTGAATTGACCTCTCAGCTCTACGCAGTCAACCTCAAGCTGTTGTGTCATTATCTTTTCAGCACAAAATTGAGTCTCAGGTTCTGCCGCCTTCGTACATGCTGCCTCATTACCATCATCAGTTTTTCAAAGTGTTTTCATTCACAGGGAAACATAATGAGCTCCTACACATGACCTGACTTTACAGCAAGTTGATAATGTACAGTACACCGACAGCAACCACACACACACACACACACACACAGATAAGTGTTTATCTCGCACACTCATGCGCCATACGCGCTATCCCTCTCTCCCCACATGTCCTCCCATGACCAGGGCCCAGTTCACCCGGCTGCCAAGGAGCCGTCTTCATATTACGTGACAGAAATAGTCCTGGTGGTCCTCACATATACATGCTGCAGGGTGCTAGGACATACATTCAAGTAAATACTGTCCATAACCTGAGATGTGTTCTTTTCCACATGCCCTGCACGTAGGCACATTGGGCAACGCAGACAGTTCAGGTGAAAAGGGTCACACACAGATATGGACCTATGCTCACACGCACACACCTATCTAAAGATAAATGCACATACATACTGCGCTACCACACACTGCAACACACACTTCTGTGCAGTATACTGGGGATGGTGTCAACGTGTCTGCAAAGGTTACAGTCCACAGACATAGTTCACATGTCTTAATGATATATATGACTGCAGTATGTTCACTGGTCAACATGCTTCACACTGAAGGCACACAGCTGATAGAAAAAGGCTGAGCAGAGGGCAGTGAGGTTATTTATCACTGTTAAAAAAGGCGCATATATTCTGTGCCGACAAAAAGTCTACATAAAGTCACATTTTCTTGCTTATTCCAAGTGGAATAATGCACCACACAGATAGTCGCTTGTGTGTGCAGAGGTTCTGAGATATCATGTGCCACCAGCTAATGCAGTCCATCTGAAGGCATTGAAAAGTTATGTATGAAAGGCTCAACAGTGACATGTCTTTACATAAACAGTGCCCCAGTTGCTAAAGATAATCCCCAGACCTTGCTGTCAACAGTTTTCCTTGGGACCATCTCTTCAGTAGAGAGCAGTTCCACTGAAAACTGTTTATGGAACGAGATGTGGCGAAGTGAGAATTACCTCTATTAAGTTACAGACAGACATTACTGAATGTATAAAATGTGTTTCTTTTTTTTATTTACCTCAATGCTTTAAAAGTATCAGGTTCTCATATGCGTCTCATAGCAGCATTGTACAGTATCTGTGTTCCTGTGTGTATTTTCCTTTCTCAATGTATCTGTCAAATGTAGCATTAAAAAGTCTCAATGTCAAAATCCTTCTTTCTTCACTTCCTGAAACTTGTTAAAATATTTTTGACAACTCATCCTCCCCTCTGGGGCATATGAATAAATTCATCCAATCAAATATGATTTGGAGAGACCAGCTAATCCCTGTGATTATATGAAGCTGCTCTTGACCTTGACTCGCAGGTCACAGCAGCTGGCAGAGGCACATAATAGGTCAGGAGGTGTGTGTTGTTACTTAGTCAACACTTTATTTGTAAAAGTCTTGCTGAAGTCTCTTTTATTCATTTTCCTCCTGATACAACAACACAGGCGAGGGAGGTGGAGTTGAATGATCATCTACAGCTCAGCGTTGCTCTATATTCTCCATAGACTTATGTTCGCAAGTTGACCCCCATTTTAAACAATCCAATCCAATACATTAATCAAAATCTTGAACAGTTTGATCTATTGAAATAAGACCTCACCCACAAATGTGCCACGTCACGAAAGCTAAAGACTCCCCAGCTGCTGTTTTACTCCTTCTAAACTTGGAAAAACAAAGACATGCTCCAAAAATGTACAAATGCACTATAGTATGGCTCCTCCTGCTTAAAAGTTAAACCTTAACCCTTTTAAATCTTTACTGCAATTTCACATCATCTGGCTTTTATGTACATCATC
>JAOXYL010000061.1:6494136-6506479 GCA_028564955.1 Terapon puta
ACCGTGTCCGGGCTCGGGCACATTTGGACATTTGCTCCTTCTCATCAACACCCATAGCTGAGGTCTCACCGCCGTCCCAACTGTGTTTAAGCCTTGTCCAAAATAGTCGGAGCGACAAACAGATAGTTAGCAAATGAAAGGATCCCACGACAAATTACTTACAGGACTCTGGCTTCTTGGGAGCACATGTGTCTGCAGCCATTTATATCGCCTTTATGAGTGTATAGTTTTGTCAGGATTTATGGCTGGATATGAATTCCGTACAGTATAACACCCTTCAAGGCTGGAGTGTTTTGAATCCTTAGACAGGGTTGGTTTATTTCAGCATATCTGTGTGAATTTAATTACAAGTGCTTTGCTCAGTTAAGAAGTATGACAGCACCACGGGCCATTTTGGTAATTTATTTATGGGCTGTGTTGGCAGCGAAGGGGAACCTCATTGGCTGAGAGCAGGGTTCAAGCAGCCGGTGGCGATTACAGGGCAAACGTGACCACTGGACAGACAACAACTGGCCGAGGAAGTCAACAGGAAATGCTTTTTTAAAGACCATAATCATGTTTTGTCAAGTAATTACAGAACGAGACAAAAAAATACGAAAACACATGGTGATAGCGGGACAAAGCATTGATCATAACCGTACAGAGCAACGCCTGATGGTCATGGAGGGACAATGGAGTACAGAGGCACCCATTGTTCCTTGACTCAATGAACTATGTAGCTCATTAGGTGGAGCTTCCCAAGATTAAAGAGATGGATATGAGCGGAGGAGTCAAGGCCCGAGGTTAGAACTGGGGGCGAAAATCGACACTCTGCCACAGCAGAGATGATCCAGCTCCCGAGCCCCTGACCCCACAGCGGGCTGCAGCCTTTGATTCCTCTCCTCCTTTTTTTCATCCCCACATCAAGAACACACATCGTTTCATCTCTTTGCATATTATCAGGCTCCACCTCGTTCTCCTCATCTCTAATAAGGAGTATCCGTCGTTTTTTCATCTCTGCCTTCCTTTTCTTGCTCTCTCACAACTATTGTCGTCTTCTTCCCTGTAAGGGGTCCGTAATTGATGGATTTCATTGAAGGATGTAGGTGTTATATGTATATCTGCCAAAAGCACTACGGCATTGATATTCTCCCCGAGGCAAAGGAAGAGAGAGGGAGAGAGACAGAGAGGGAGAGAGAGGTGACCCTGCTGGCTGAGTGGCAGTGGCCGTCATGCATAGCATCTCTAAAATGGAGGGGGTGGAGGGAGGGTGAATGTCACTTTCAAGTGTCTCCTCGGCACTCTCCCTTAATGAGAGATGGGTTCTGCTCCACAGACAGCCAAGGGGACCAAGGAAGCGCCCCCCCCCCTCCCACCTCCACTCCACACCTCCTCCTCATTCCTCCCCTCCACCCCTCAGATCTCCAATCCTCCAAGGAGCTGACAGCTCGAAGATCCGCAAGCCCGCGTCTCCTCCACCTGCACAACCTCATTTCCCCATCATAACAACAACAACAAGGCGGCAGGATTTTTGTTTACTGGTAGCGTCCCTGTCTTCACAAGATGCACATCCTCCGTACATCACTCTTAATCAGAATGACCCCCACTTACACCTTCACTGTACTGGCTCATATCTTCCTATCTCACTCTTTTCTTAAGTGAGGGACGCGCACTAATGCTATTTAGCTAGCCCGGCTAGTGATTCATCCATTCCAGCTGAAGGGAAAGGTGAGAGGAGAGATCTCCCAGGACTCCTTGCAGCCCCCATCTGTCAGACGCACCCGGCCCACTGATTTACATTTACCGCAAGGATTTATGGGATGCCCGCCACAAAACGAGTCGAAGCAGCAAGAATCATGGGGCGAGAGACAGAGCGGGGAAATTATTCAAAGCAGTGATTATTTTGGGACGGCCATTACGCATGCACACCTGATCAGGGGGTGTCACCCGTGACTCCCCCCATCCACCATGATGGAGAGGGGCCTCATCTGTGCTGCGGTCTTATTTTACCTGGCTTGCATAAAGGAGAATTCTCTTAGGCACCAGGAGAGCCTACTAAGGCTAAATTAGGCCCCCGGACAGGCAGAGGAGAAGGGAGAGAAGAGCAGATGAGGCAGTTATGTATGCACAGGGGATTGAGATGAGGGATACTGGTCAAATTCATGATCAATCTTAAACCCAACACATCGTGGCCACATATTCACAAATGAATATTCGCTGCTTTCCCTGTAGTTATTCCTGTGTGAGGTTATTTCAACATACTAGGCCAGATTTGCCGGCTTCAAAATGCACCGTATATGTAGATTTAAACTTCAAATCCGCAGCATTGCAATTCGCTTAAAATAAAATGCAGCAAACGATCGTAATGTGTGAATTTCTGTATGTTTAACAGATGACATTTGCTAGTCCACCTGCTCTCCCCGTAATTCAGAAGCCCAGAAAATGTCACAATGACAGCCCTCCTTTCAACATGGCTCTTAAAGCTCCGCTCGCTCGCCACCTTCAGAGGATCATCACTTATAGTCATTACTTACAGCACTTTGCAGTCGGTAGCTGAGAAAGGTTAGCGTAGCCAAGTTTGAGCACATGCTCCGCTGCCGTGGCGTTACAACCGAGGTCAGCTCAGCTGCGACTCTCGGGCCCTCCGCCCCTCTCCTCCTCTCTGCTCCCCGTCTCCTCGCCAAGTTCATTACCAGTGGCCCCCAGGAACGACCTGATTTCAATTCAGACGCACTTTGTTCAATTGCCCTACATGGGAGAACTTGCTGGAATGGGGCCAGTTGATTATGCTCTACCACCACTATGCTTATTTTATTTAATGCCCAAAACAGCAGATAATTTTAAAAATCTAGGGCAACTAATCATGAGGTTCTTTTTTTTTTTTTTTTTTCCTTCTTCTCCCTCTTCCTTCATTTGCCGCCCTATGTATCCATTTCCTGCACATGTTATTTTACACTCTGAGGCAACATGCTGGAAATGTTTCATGGTACACTTAGCGAGTGCCTGAGTGGTGTCAGAGAGCAGTGGGGAACCGCTGATTAGCCGTTAGCAATTAGCTGACCTTAAGATGAAAGGAGCAAGGATAAGATCTTAGCAGTGGTGATGAGGTCAACGCGACTGACCTCTGCCGTATGTTTTGACCTCACAATGACAAAGAAATGACTTCAAATCTACACTGAATGATAAGCAGCAGGGCTGAACTGTAAGTGCCAAGTTAGCAGACGTGGTGTTTTAGAGAGCGGTTGTTATTGAGTCTGCCACAGGCATTTTCCTCCTCCTTTCATGTTTCTCTCTGTGTAGGCAACGTGGTCTCATGAAATGTTGGGAGCCTGATGTCTTTAATGACAGCTCGAGCTTGATTTGTTTTTTTGCACGTTTTTTTTTTTCTTCCGTTCCCTTTAATGTCCCGTAAATTTGGAATATTTTACACCGCTTTTGTCTTGATTAAAGACATTTTTATTTCATCCCCTGTGTCAAAACTCATTTACTCCCATTCGGGTCAAAAAAAAGACAAGCAACACTACATTTGCAAAAGAAAATCACTCGGACCACAAAAAAAGCAGAAAACAAAGCATAATTTTCCACAACTGTAATATCAAATGTCCCATCTAATTTACACTTGACACATCAGTATATTTAAACAGTGTTTATGTCAGAGTGTTTTCTTTAGAATATTTAATATGAAGCACTGTAAAGGTGGAATCCTTAAGACCTTCATAAAATCAAACCCCAAGTTTGATACTATTTATGGGTTGCCTTTCCTTCATCAGTAGTCATGTATTCACATTCTCTATGTACCTCTCTGTACAGCAGTTTTCATTGTTCGTGGCAAAGTCCGACCAACACATACAAATTGCCTACACAGCACCTTAATACAGCAGTTGTTGTATTTCTGACACAGTGGTGTGTTTCTTCTTATATCCGGGCAGATATATTAAGATGCTGCTGAAATGGTCTCTTTTAGAGTTTTCTTCTATTTTTTGTGACTGTGTCCAAACTTTAACTCTAACCCAGACAAATCATTTTAATACTATACCTCTAAAAAGTTATATTTTTAACCTGTCCCTTACCTTCATCTGCATTACTTTCTTACTTTTTGTTAATTATTTTTTAAGCAAAAAAAACTAAAAGTCTTAGCTGCTCCTCTTTTATGTAAGACTCGGTAAGAAGGCCTCACTGCAATAAGTCTCTGTATCGGAGGAACTGGGGTGTTTTATTGTGCCTCTCTTGGCCAAGGCTGTGATCCCCCTACCTATGAGACACATTTACAGGCATTAAAGAACTGGATAAAGTTCAACACAGAGCACTGCAATATCTATGTTTTACTACACTCTTTTCCCCACTCATCTACTGCCTGACTTCTATATAAGGGTCTTTATTGAGATGAAAAGCAGACTGAGAGTCACTATTTGAATCCGATTCAAAGAGTCTTATTCGTTCTATGATAGTCTTTTTCCTGGCAGTGAATGATCGGCTCGCTAAAAACGGCCTGCTCTTTGTGCCAGCTGATCCTGAGATGATGAGTCGTTTCAGCGGGTCCAAAGGAAAGTTGATTTGCCCCCAAAACACAGAATCCTTATTTTGTCTGTTTGAAAGTAGAACACAGGGTGAGAATTGACTGTAGTCCATTTGTGCCACACTAAGTCTCACAGAGAATGAGGTGTGAGCAAAGCCTACTGTAGGGCTTAAAGAGGCGAGAGGGAGAAAAGCAGCTTGGACGGGAGAAGCGCTGGACTAGGTGGGCAGATTAGTATCACAAGGATTCCTCAGAGGGATGAGGTGATGATGGAAAGTCCGCTCTGCATTATATTCTCCAATGTTGCAGCTGATTTATACTGAAAATCATCACATTGACAGATTAAAGCAACATTATGCACCAAACCCCACACAGAAAGCTGAAGAAAGCAAGGTTAAAATAGCTAAGGACACTTTACTGGCACCGTCCACCAAATGAACAATAACGAATGTAATGGCTATTAATCACGATTAGCATATTCCCAAGCATCCAGGCCCCGCGTACCATTGTCTTTGTCATGCATTCATACAAACCGATGGACATGGTGATGGTGGATATGTGGCATAACATATGTGGGAAATATTCGAAGGCTTTTGTGGAACCACCTAATCTGTGGGATAGCTTTCCCTCTGATAGCAGGTCTGAAAGGCTGTTAAGCAAAATAGGACAAAGGGACTCTTAATTTCCAATACGGCCTCATCGGTTGTCAACCCAATTAACAAATCAGGTGGGATCAGTCTGTGACAACTGTCAGAGCACAACCTCAAGACAAAACCACTATTGTGCCTGAAGGAAACCTACATGCCCTGGTCAGATCGACGGGTGGGGAATAGGTAAGGCAACATCATGGGGTGACGGAGTTACAGCGTGCATATGGGGGTATAAGCATACAAGTGCATGCCTGTAGAAGATACATTTGCAGTCCTATCAAGTTTTTTTTTGCATAGTCTCTACATATGTGATCACGTACAGATTTGTCTCCTCACTCTTCCCAGGCGTCTCTGCAGCAGAGGCCGGCGTGCCAGCAGCATTGACGGAATTTGCGTCAGATTTGCGGCGGGTTCGCGGCGGTGTTGAGGCTAAGTGCTGGTGACAAAGAGAGATGCCTGGAGGACTCCTCAAACGTCCATCCTCACGCGACATGAAGCGGACAAGACCCGCAGCAGCTCCGAGATTGGATGCCTGTGTGAGCATATGTTACACGGGGACAAAGCCGCGGAGGGACACAGGGGAGCGAGACGGAGCGGCAAAGGGGTTAATGCAAGGCACGACAGGAGAGACAAACAGACAGGCTGGTGGACAGACGGACAGACAGACAGAGAGGTGTGGGTGCAAGAAATAAGAAACAGAGGAGAGGAGGGGGGTAGTGGATGCTGAAAGGGACAGAGAGCCTGTGCATGAAAGGGAGGAGGGGACGAGGGGGGCAAGGGGGCGAAGGAGGGGAGGGGTGACGAGAGGGGAGGAAGTTTGAAGCAAAACTGTTAGGACGTGTGTGACATTAGGACATTGGGGCCCTGGCAGGAGTTGTGTCATTGGTCCATATGACTTGTGTGTTGCCTGGGTGAAGTAACGCGTTGTAACAGTGGTGGAATGGTCACTGTATGTCACTGCCCTTTCCATCAGGAGCCCTGTAATGACATGTCAAAACATTTAGAGGGACGGCATGCTGAAATGCTACTGATGACTAAATGTCCTTTGGCTTACAGAAATAGCTGTTTTGGTCAAGAATTAATCATTGAAATAATAATACATTTATCAGGAAAAAGTGTCAAATTTAGGCTCAGTATCCTCTAAAAAAACAAGAAGCCTTGTGTCTCTGGGGCCTTTGTGATGGAGAGTTATGTGTTTAGCTGCTGTGGGCTGATGACACTGAGCAGAGTCCTTCGGCCATATAAACAAAACCCCTCAGAAGAGAAAATGCCAGGGTACCCCAGACCCCCCTACCAAGAAATCCGACTTGACAAGAAACAGACACAGGTTCAAGCCTTGGCCTCCAGGCCTCGCTGCATTCTTCACCCATTCCACAAAACATAAAGTGGTGCGGAAATGTTGACATTTTTCCTGTATTGCGCCACAAATTAGTCACACAAATCAGGAAAAGGTCATCGCGAATTAATATAATCACATCATAAACTCAGAAATGGCATAAATGCGTATGTTTTTTCAATTTTATCTTCTACAGATTACTTTCATATGGAAATATTTTTGCATTAGCAATTAAGTTTTGTTTAGGAAACATATTATCACTCAGGTTATATTCACTTCCAGTGTACCCTTGCTTTTTTTATTGTTTGCACAAAATTATAAATTCAGTCTATTATGAATGTAATGTTCAAGAGACCGGGCTTGTTTATGCCAATATAGTATAACAGCACTATAAACTAGAAAATCCACCTGATAACACTTTAGAATATTTAAAGGGGCACTTCACAGATTTTACACAAGCAGTTCAGTCACTCATCATGGGGAGTACTACTCAGCCTGTGAAAACAGATGTTTAATTTGTAATGTGGCCCTGGAAAGAGCTCTCTAAAGCCTGAGAAAATGACCCTGATGACATCATCAGGGTTATGTCAGGTTGGGTTTGGAGGCTAAAAACTAGGAAGCTAGTCTTATAAACTGATGTTATGGTGTTTAAAATACATTCCACAGGGAGGTAAACATTGAAATGATGTTATTGATTTGCACTGTGGGATATGTAGAAATAAAATAAATACTGCAGACTAACCTCTTCTGCAGTTCGTTTTTTTAATGTGTCTTTTGCAAACCTATAACTTTATGGAAGTGCTTCACTAAGCCAATTGAGCAGCTGTTAAAAAAAGATTAAATATATATGCATATTTCAGTTTCCTTTTAATTGCCTATATATGATCACAATTTGAAACCTTAAGCAGGCGTTTTTGTGACCTAACCTTAGCCATACCCTAACCATATTTTCATTTCCAATTAGCAGACTTTTCTTCAGTGCTGCGAATTTTTTTGGGTGTGCTTATGTTTTTTATAAGAAACCATTGAAATATATCAGGAAATAAGGGGACAGGGTTGCAACAAAGGTCCCTATGGACCTGCATTCGGCACCCATTGAATATTTTTTAAAATCCTATCCATAAGCTATAAGTGTCACTGCAAAGTGAATAAATGTCTTCTGTCGACGGTGATAGTTTTGGAACAAAAGTTTTGCTCATTTTTTTATTTTTTTTAAAATCCATAATTGGATCTGAAATACCTCATCCCCTTATTATATTAATGTTGCTGCTATTTCTCTCCATACTTACATGTAGCTTATGGTTGGATGCACCAATTAACATAAGTTGATTCAAGAATGTTTCAAGAACTTATGTACATAGGACAAGGTGAGAAAGTGCATATAGGAGGTATGCTCTGATAGTAAATGAATTTAATAAAAGATAATTCTGTGAAAAGGGAAAGTCCACGTTATTATAACTATATATAGTGAAAATAATGTTGTAAGCCAATAAAAGCAAGCATACTTGAGAATCTAAAAGCACACTATTAAAGACTGTTTCACCTCTAGGAATACAGAGCAAAGAAAAAAGTAGTCAACAAGATTGTGGCTTATGGCAGGTAAAAACGACTGTGAGGGCACTGCAGTTAAACACATTTGAATGACTTTATAATAGTGCATAAGAAAATAACTATTTTCCAAAGAAGCCTGTTTGGGACATTTCTAGTGCTGGTGGATGTAGCGCTTGTAAAAGAAATAAAATGATAATAATAATAATAAAGAAGGATTAAATGCTTTGTTGAATAGAGTTCCTTACAAACTCTTCTTGCCAGTATCAAAGCCTAAGCGTCCTTCACCGTGCATTGTTCACAAACCAACAGTGGCTAATAATAGAGACTGACCATCCCAATGTCAGATAAAGATAAACGGGACTCCAGTAGCGAATTGTAAATCGGCCTTGGGTCACATAGTCAGCTAAACTGGGTATTCATCCCTCAGGGTTAAATATGAAGAGAAAATGAACTAAGAGAACTGAGAGGAAACAGATAAAAGAAGACATTTCAAACTTTAATAACTTAAGAGAGCACTCACTGTGGGCGTTCGTGAGGATTAACTCTTTGTTCTCCAAATACTCGCCAATCAATAACCAACAGGCCCAGACATCTTTATTCGCAGACAGCTCAAATGCTGCTCAAAAGGAGGAAAAAGAACAGAGCCCCCTATTCTGCTCTCTCTGCGTGTTTCAAGGCACAGTGATATTCCTGTCTCTCCTCCTTAATCTGGCCTGCATTCAACTTGGCCTTCTTTATGTGAAGCATTTTGTGTGTGTGTGTCTGTCTGTGTGTGTGTGTGTGTTTGTGTTTTTATGAACATATGCTGCATCGGCTGAGTAGAGATCATGACACCTAATGGATTAGAGCAATAACAATTCTAATGTGTTTTAAAAGACACATAAAGCAAAATATGTAAATATGTAAACGCAAGACGTATTCTCAGAAATTACTCTTTTTATTAGGAATAGAAGAAAAATAATTAAAGCAGCAGTCCGGGGTGAAAGGAGCATTTGGAAACAGCAGATAAGGGATGAGAATAACAATAGAGGAGTGCACTAAACATGTGTTTGCCTACCTAATCCCGGGGCTTCACTCCCACATCCTGGCTTCTTCAGGCTAATCCAAATGTAAACAAACAACAATCTTTGCTACACATCTAATTATTAGAAATATGACAGAATAAGAGAAACCACACGAGAGGGGGGGAAAAAAAGCAGTTTTGGTCTTAAATGTGTGTCCTCATTCCTTTCTCCCCGATGGTGGACTCCCACAGTCCTTGGGCCTTTGTGTCTGTCTCCTCTTTATGAATAGAGGCTTAACCATGGCCTGAAGCAATGCGTCTTCTGCTCCCTCATTGATAGCCAATGCATTATTCATTTATTTTCATCATATCATCAGACGTGCATAAGCTTCACCCAGTTATTTTTGGGGAGCTGCATTAATTTTTTTTTTCCCCTCCATTACTTCTTAGGGTCTCATTCGCACAATTCAATCATTCATGGCCTCTCAACTTTATCAAGACCCCAGCTGAGATGAAAGCTAGTCTTTATTATTGATTATCAGACGGATTAGCTCCCAGTGAAAGTTGAGGTTACCCCCCCAGTGCCGCTGGTCAATGGAAGAGAACCAGTCCTTTTTGTCAGGAGAGTGTCGCTGCACGCTATCCTCTTATGTGCGAGTTAGTAGCTTTGTGTGTACGCAAAGGCAGGAGAAATAATGTTCAAATCATACATGCATTCTTAATAGTCTTATGTTTCCCCCCCCCCGAGTTCATTCAAACTTGTATGCTCCTCAGGCAAGCCAGAAGCTTTTTTCCATCTTCAGCAGACAAAACACAAGCGGGCCAATAGGTAAGATGAGGAACAAAGAGTTTGAAACTCTATATCCTGTGTCCACAGCCCTGTGTGTAAGTCAGCGCCCTGGACCAATTATCCATAGCTCTTTCCCCTACCTTTCTTTACTTAGAATGAAAGACAAACAAAAACCCAAAAGCAGCTGGCTTGCTTGGTGCTTCTGTATGAAAGCACTGCTTCTCTCTCGACCCTCTCTTCATCCAGTGCCCACAAGTCTCCAGCCTTGACCATACATTATCTTTCAGACTCAATGCTCCTCTTCCTCCTCCTTCTCTCCTTTTCTCTACCTCTACAAGAATAAAGCGCTCCTAATGACCGTGGGCTCTCAAGGGCCTGCTGGTGCCCGGGTACTCGAAAGTGCGGCGCAGTGGAAAGGGGGGCACCTCCTCCTTCTCTTCCTCCTCCTTTATCACAGGTGAGAATAGAGGGTCAAGAGGGGTTAATGTGCTGCTGTTGCACAGAGGTTTGGGCTATCACCATGGCAGCAAGCATGTCGAATACCAAGGTGTATTTCCTTCCTCCGAAAAGAGAGGTTTGTTTGTGACTTGTTTTTTTGGCCTTTCGGTTCAACTTCATTTTCAAATTCCAGGTTGAAAAGGTTTAGCTTTGACACTTTCAAGTAAGTAGAGGTCGAAAAGATGATGTTTTACTGCTGTGGAGCCACTATTATGGGAACCACGTCCACGTCCAACAACCCAGTAGAGAGCACTAAATCACCCCAAAGATCCACAAGTTCCTCCTTAAACACGGGCACATTTGTTCCCTCCTGCAGTCGTACGACACCCGCAGCACATGAACAAAAGGTCACGGGGTCAAGGGCTGAGGTCATTGTATAGGTTCAAGGGAAGATAACAACCGGCCAGTTGTTGTGAGGTTTGGCGGTGCAACAGTAATGTACACATACATACTGTACATCTAGAAAGCATCCTGGTGCCTTGACACGTGTGCCAAAGATCCACTTGGCTTTAATTGTGGGAAGCAGAGAAATTGTTTTGCATGGTGCAGACCTGAGAAAATTAATCATTAAAACCCTGCAAGGCTCCATGTGCTAATTTAAATTCCACTTCTACAATAAATTAGCTTCCTCCTTTATTCTTTTTCCCTCAAACTTGAAACAAATGCAGGGAAATCTAAAATAATTAATTTCAAAGGGTGAGAATTAAAGAACATTTCCATCTAACCATTCCGATGCAATTTGCATTTTGATTTCTGCGATTTCTGCACTTTTTTTTGTTTTGCCTCCTCACTCTCGCTCTGCCTCTCTCAAGGTTCTCGCTTTAATATCAGTGTGGATCAAAAGCCTTTCATTAAGGTTTTCTGCACTCCTTCCAGCATTGTTTGGCTCCTAGGATAACAACAAAGTGCTTTCCCCTACTCCAGGGCCAGGTTAGCAGAGAAGAAAGGAACGGTTATTCCTGGGCTAAGTTCACATCAAACACAAGGGGCTCCAAGTGAGAGAAGATGAAAGCGCCAGGCCTGACCCGGAAGATTAGACCAACACTGCTGCCAGCTCTGCAGCACCCAGGGGCCATTCTCACTCCGGGATCCTACCCCTCCTCTTCACACAGCACAATGGACTTTAGCACAGAACAAGCCTAGAAGAAGAAGAGAGTAAAATATGAGCAGAGAAACAAAGATACAAAGGAGCAGAGCGAGGCAGACAAAGAAGGAGAGAGGGAGAAAGGATGAGAGGGGAAAGGGAAGAAAGAAAAATGTAATATAATTTCAAGAGTGTAAAACTGCGGACAATCCCAACCTACTTTTCTCGCCTCTGCTGCCGCCTCCTCTGACAGATAGTGGTGAGGCTAGGAATAATGCAGATTATCATAATTGCTTAAAGTGTGTGTGAATATTCATGATTTCTCCAGCCTTATTATAGAAACAAATCCACACCACAATGAATGTAAATGCATTGTGATTATTTTACATAGCGCAATGGCCCCAATCTTTCTCCCTCCGTGGGTGTGTGTGTGTATGTGTGTGAGTGTGTGTGGACTGCAGCTGCGGGTGTCAAGGTTGGGTGTTATCGCTAACTGGCCCTCATCAGCTGGCCGAGCTGTTGCCATGCATCACATGCAGGGGAGAGGAAAAAGTGTGATGAAAGGAAGGGGTAAGATGGAGGGAAGAACCAAGTGGGAAATGAGGAGGGGGTACAGGAGCGACAAGGACAATGTGATTGGCTTGCAAAGAGGTAAAGAAAGTGAGGAAAAGTCAATGTGAGAAAGTTATTAGGGAGAATAAAAAGTGGAGAAATGAAGGAGGGGTCATCTGTACGTGAAGAAAAAGGGCCTTCACATTTGGAGTTTGTAGAAATTAAGTAAAACAATGAATTAATGCAAGTACGTGGATGAATGAAAACACGAGTATGGGATGTTGAGGTGTAAAAATTAGGGGGACGAAGGAGTGCAGTTGGGCCACACAGCGTTGTAACCCTCCCAACCACACACACACACACACACACACACACACACACACA
>JAOXYL010000061.1:6524217-6547001 GCA_028564955.1 Terapon puta
GTGTGTGAGTGTTCGTCCATCTGACAAGATGCTTTGTGCGTGCGTCTCTATGTGTTTGGTACATTTGCACATATGTCTTCCCGTGCATCTTTGCATGCATGCAACCTCTGCGTCTCGTGTGTGCATGCATGTGCAGAACCTATTTATATTCAACTATTTGCATGTGTGCATACACGCATGAGCATATCTGTGCCTGTCTTGTTTCGTGTGCGTCTGTGTGTGTGCATCATCAAGCCCTCCCACTGTGTGTTGGGGGGCAGGGGAGCAGGGCTCTGGCCAGACGAGACAGAAGTGACAGGTATTGATCATCGTTGTTCCAGTCAAGCAAAGACCCTCTCAAGCCTGTGTGCTTTGGGGAGAGTCCTGTCTGCTTCCAGGGGGAGAGAGGGAGAGGGGGACAACCACAATCAATGTCTGATCCTCCTCTCAGAGCGGTGGGGTCAGTCTGGATTTACCTCTCTGTTTTGCTCCTGACTGACAGCAGTGAAATAAGACATGTCAGTGAACGAACATCCAAATAGCAAAAGAAAAAAAAAAAACAAAGAACATCAAAAAATGAAACCACCAATATTCATTTTTTTCACTGATTTCCTCAGTCATAAAAAGAAACAGAGAATAGAGCAAACAAAGCAAACAATGATGACAAAATGCAGGGAGCAAAAAATCTTTCAAGAGAAAAGAAATTGTTTCCCCAAAATTGATGCCTAGTTCTTACTTTGATTTTGTTCATACTGTGATTGCACAAATTCATGTCTCTGTGCTAATTGGCCTTATTGAAAGTCTCCTCATTTGTAACAAACAGTGCAAAGTGGTAGTGAAACTATGACATTGTTTTCAGGAGGCAGAGTTGCATACCTCAGGCTTTTCACCGTCGTCCTCCGAGCTTCACAATCCCCCATCCCACCTCCTTGCCCTCACCCCTTCCACAGACAAATTGATTTGCAAGGGTCCGGAGCTGGCGAGCCCTCAGAGCACCACCTTTTTTGCATACAGAGCGCGGCAGGGATAGCACAATGACTTGGTCCAACAAAAGATGAGAGGAGAGAGGGAGGGGGAGGGAGAGAGAGAGAGAGAGAGAGAGAGAGAGAGAGAGAGAGCGTTGTTGGGGTACTGTGTGTGTGTGTGTGTGTGTGTGTGTGTGTGTGTGTGTTTGCTGGTGGGGGTTGGTTGCACCAGGCCAAACTCAGCAGGACAGAGAGAACTGGCTGGTTCAGAGGTCCACGATATCAACTAACATGCACACACTCACACACACACGTATATGGCCATGAACTCACTCACACACTTAAATAAGCACACGCATTAGCACAGACACAGACACACACACACACACACACACACACACTCCAGTGCCCTCATGCCCTCAGCCCTCCCTCCTTGTCCCTTTATCCCTGTCTGGTTGGAAAGGTCAGTGCATGTCTGGGAAAAGGGGTCCCAGGATCCCCAAACCCCTCTGTTCCACACACACACACACACACACACCCACACACACAGACACAGATGTAACACACAGCTCTTTCCTTTTTATGTTTAATTTGCTGTCATACAACAGTACTGTACATGCCTAAAGGTAAGCGAAGTGTCTTTGGTTGTGGTTTGATTGGGTCTGAGAGAAATATATGTGCGCTGGTCAGCATCAGCTGAGCCCCCCCTCCCAGACAGCGCACCTCCCTATTATCCCAGCCCACTCCTTTCCCCCCCGACCTTAGTGAAAGAAGAGAGTGAACACATTCAAATGGAAAACATAGTCCATTGTGACTAGTGTTTTGTCTCCCCATGATGTAAATAGCTACACTGGCCAGCAAACAGAAATGTGCAGTTATAGCAACGGCAGATAATAACGCAGCCGCTGTCATATCAGTGATGTCATAACCACTGTCATGTGACGAATGATATTTGAGTTACCCGTTTTCAATATTACTTTACAGCCAAAATGTGTCTGTGCGTGTGTGTCTGTGTGTGTGTGTGTGTGTGTGTGTGTGTGTTCAAACATGTTACTTTCTCTGCAACTGTACACTATAAAAACTGTAGACTAAAGCACTTGTGCATATGAGCGGGTTTATGTCTGTATGTGTGTATGTTGGGGTGTGTCGTGAGATGATCTGCTGTCTGGTTCTCTTCCTTTTTCCCTGATGCCCCTGAGACAGTGCCCCATGCACACACACACACACACACACACACACACACACACACACGGTCTACAACAGAGAGGGAAACCCTCTATATCCTTCATGAACCTCCCGACCTGGAGCCCTATGCAGCCTACCAGGACAGGGAGGAAAAGGGGGGAGGTGGGGGGGGGGAGGTTGTGAGCATAGACTACAGGCCCAGCTGGGGTGGGGGAGGAGAGTAAAAACCTCCCTCACCCCTGCTCTCTGACCTGCTGCAAGGAGGAGGACTCACCATGTCTAGTCCACTTCATGGCTGTGGATGAGCTGTCCAGCACTTTATCCAGACAGTAACCATGTTTCTGGTAGCCCTCTATATTCTCTTTTACTCCAACTCAGCGACACTATGATTTGCTGTAGTGGAACAAGAGATTTTGTTTTAACCCAAAGTCCCACAGAGTCACACCGCCCATGCATGCAATGCAGTTGAGATGAAAATGGTGCATTTGCATCGCATAACTGTGGAAGAGCGTCAAATTCAGAACGATCTACTTTTCTTGAATGCAATTAACAAATACTACAAAGTTACAGAAGGTTTTTCTACACCACAGCAACTTTTTCACAAGAGGTTTGGCAATATTCAATACCAGAAGTTAGTTCAGATTATAGCTGTTGTTTTGTCTAACTTGCTTGCTTCGTGTAATTTTGTTCTAATGTAAAATGTTGATTTTTATTATTATAAAGCCATTTTACATGTTGTTTTGGCACCCGCTAAACTGGTCATGTTTCATTTTAAGGTGACTTGGGCAGTTTTTATACATGTTTTTTTCATTCTCTCCTGTGGTTTATGCTGTTTGCTGTACTTTGAATACATAATGACACATTGTTTTTAAAATTTAAATGAAAGGAAAGAGGACACAAGAGAATAGAGAATTTGAGACTTTGCAGAGTTTCATTTTCTCAGATAAACATTAGATGTTTGTGTACATATTTTTTACATATATTTATTGTCAATCAATTTCGTCATGTGAAAACATGATGACACTAAAGTCTCTTGAATATTGAACCTGATCTTTCCCTTGGTGCAAAGTATTATGTAAGAAATCGGCTTTCAAACACTGATTATTTGTTGTGTTAGTTGAGAACATGTTGAAATGTGTGTTGCTACACAATACTGTTAAATATCTGAAAGAAAAGAAGGATGAAGAAAAAAGAAAGGACTAACTTGTCCTTCATTTCCATCAGAGAGTCGGGTTTGTTGAGTAGATGTTGGACGGGTAACACTGGTTAACAGGTGATGTGTCGTTAATATAGACACAACCCAGTTTTATACTATGATTCTGTTTTGGTATGTACGGTGATGGTAAAATAAACTTATCTCTACTTATACCCTGCAATGTTATTACAGTATCTTTTCCAGTGACGGTGTGACCCTGACCAAAGCATGTCACCCTATATATATAAATATACTGTTGCAGAGGTTTGTACACACTCACAGCTGCTTGTTGTTGATTTCATCTTGTTGGTCTTCCTCTCTTTCTTCTTCTTCCTCTTCTTCTTCAGCCAGATCTCTGAGAGCAGTGACCTGGAGGGAGAGAGGACAGACAAAACAGTGACATGAACCCATGTCGAGGACAAATACACAGATAGTCATAAAGAAAGAAGCACAAGTTGGAGAGAAGGTGAAGGTTATATTGTGTCTGAGTAAGTTGTTTGTCTGTGACTCTGATGGAGCACCATCGCTTTGTCTTTGTGTGAGTGTGTGTGTGTGTGTGTGTGTGTCTGTGCAAGAATTTGTACGTCTGCATGTGTGTGTTTAAGTGTGTTTATGTTTACATATTTACACATCAGTAGTCTCAGCGGAGGAAACACATTGCTCATCCTTTGGTTCTCTAGGAGGTTTGTGCAGAAACACACACACACACACACACACACACACCATAAGGGTTCCTGCTGGTCCTGCCCCTGATCTGGGTCAGGGGAGACCCCATTCAGGTCCATTCCATCCCCCAGAACCCCCTGCTGCGTCTGTGCTCCATCCCCATCTCAGCAGCCTCTCACTCCTCCATGCCAGGGATTGTTTCCAAAGATTAGACTTAATATGAATATCCATAAACAGAATGGGACTCCCAGACTGTGAAAGCTATCAAAGACATATTTGCATCTAATCCTCAAAGAACCCCCCACCCACCCCTTACAGAGAGCTTGCTACCCCCTTTCAGCCCCCCCCTCCCAAAAAAAATCCTACTAAACCTCCCCCGAAAAAACCCTCAAACCTGCCATCCCCCGGCCCCAGAAACCCTCCCCTCTTGCCCCCCGGACCATCCCATCCATTCCCCAACCGTTGGGCCAGACAAGACCAGACCAATTCTGTTGGGGATTATTTGGCTTAGTGATGAATAATGGATGACCATCTCCCCTCTGGCTCTCCACCACAGCAGCACCTCTCAATTGGCCTTGGCATCGAGCCATTCACTGGCCTGTCTGGATGGCTGCTTGGCCGGCTGGCTGGCTACCCAACCCAAGAGATCTACACGATGATTGCAATATTGGGAAAGTATGGACAGAATATTAGCTCTGAATATTGAAGAAATGTTGATGTTTAGTGACGTAGCATCTTGTGGTTCAAGGCAAAAGGACAACATGTGGCCGTAGCTGTCAATATAGCGCGTACAAAAAGTGGAAATCCTTTGAAATATAAATATTTGTTGTTTTTCTCATTTCACACACATTTCAAGTTCGCCTCTCACCTTGAAATATTTACTAGGAACTGCTCACTGAACATGAAATTACTGAATGCCTCTCAGTGAATTAAAATATAAACCGATGGTCGTGGACATTAAGTGGACCACGGGGGCAGAGAGAGTGTTGTACAGAGCGTGGGAGAAAGGCCTGAACATTGTCCTTGCCCTGAAAAGCAAGGAAGCCACTCTTCTTTTATTCCTCCTCTCATCCTTGTTTTGCACTTTATCTCTTTTCATTCGCTCCGCTCTCCGTCTTATTTTCAATGGAGCACTTGGGGCCAAAGAGATGTCAGTGCTGTGGATACACACACACGCACAACCACACACACACACAAGGACACACCTGGGCATAAGAGCGCCAGCTGAAAGGAGACAAGTTCATCCAAAGGGCCTGGCTAACAGTAACACAGGAGGGGCCAAGTCCCATTGTGCCCCAGGTCCGCTCAGAAGCTTCTTACCCCTCACTCTTCCTGAAGACAGGCTCCCAAGGTGCAATTCGACAAGATGGTTTTTGTACACTCATTATTTGTGACCCTTTTTTGTCTTTCATTTTCTTGTTTTACGGCTTTGTTTGTTTGTTTCTTTCAGGCGAGGGTAGAGTAGCCTTGGGTCTTTTGACGACAGCTGTGCTGCCGAGCGCTGCATAGAAACAACACAAGTTCAGCACAATGACTGACAAGCGCTTTGTAGGACAGGAGGCCCACAATGAATGTGTCCCCACTAAAGACCACCGGTTGGCCCCATAAAGACGAGAATATTAGAGGCTGCCTGGTCCAAGAGAGTCGACTGCACTCCTGCGACCCCCTGGAGCAGTTTGGACAACTGTGACCACCATCCTGTGGGATGGCAAAATCTCTAAAAATGGTGGAGGGTTAATTGGATGGAAAAACTGAAGACTAAAAAAGGTGTGCATGAAGGTGAAAAAAATTATTTTGAATTTTTTCAAGTGTGTGTGTCTAAACGAGTCAGAGATTAAAAAAAGGAACAGAAAAGAGCAGAGAGAGAGTTCAGATATAGATGTGACAGTTCTCTAACTCTCTCTCTCTCTGTGACAAACACACTCTTAGATTAAGCAGAGGCAAGTAAAAAAAATGCATATACACGAAACTGTAAATACTGCAGGCAGAGGGAAGAATGTGCAGGGTGTGATAAGGTCAGTCTGGCAGGTCAAGCATGTGACCATGGCCCTGCAGTCCCTCTTCCCTCCCACCCATCCCGCTCTCTTTGACCCCTGGGCCTCAGGAATGAACCAGGAGTGAACCAGGAGTGAACCAGGAGTGGCGTGGTAATTCTCAGAAACTTCCAGAAACTTCAGGAGCCCTCTCACCCCTTAGTCCTGCCCGGTCTTAGCCTCTGTCACCTCTGCAGCAGCTGGAGCGGCTCAGAGAGCTCTGCTGGCCCCCACAGAGGGGGTCAGAACTGCCGCGCATGCTTTTACACATGGACACGTACAAGGGCACGCACACGAGAATATGTATTAGGTAAATACAGATAAGAATGGACGGGGAGAATAAACATGTGTAAACACAAAAGAGCTGCCCATGAGATCAGGATACGACCAGGTCTGTGGCCAGGATTGTAGAAACATTGAAGTCCAACCTTATCACCGCCCAAGATATCAATTCTGCGAAACCTCAAGATATCTTCAATGACATGTTCACACCCAGTGCCAGTGTTTTTAAAAGTCTCATTTTCCACAATATTTGCGCACGGCGGCTCCAGAATGGTTAGAGTAAGGAAAAGTCTGCTATTGTGAGGGCAAGTAAATTATGGTTGAGGTGCAGTTGGCTTTATGTTTATGTTAAAGGATGGTGGTTAGGGTCCATTAAAAAACGCTAACATTTTATTTTGAGTTGATTTGGACAGCTCCTGTGGACTAAGGCAGACATGTTTCACTAAACATTAGGTTACATGTTCCCTTCGCTGCACAGAGACGACTTCACTGCAAATAGAACGGGTGGAAACTCCAGATACGGACCTTCAATTAGCGGCTGAATCGACTTGAATTCAGTCAGAGAAAACAGCTGCACTGTTTTAGTATGAAAATCTGAGCCACTGGCAGGCATTAAGAATAACTATTAGAAACTAATAGAAATAGCAAATCTTCTCATCGTTGGTCTCGTTTGCTTATGTAGGCCATATAGCAGCATCAGTATTGAGACAAAACAAGTTAAAAACTTCATATGTACTTTTAAAGTTTAGGGACCTACTATTTTTGAAAATAATCATTTAAATTGAAGCAACAGAAACCAGTTATTTGACTTTTAGTCTCAAGCACAGATCAAGCCTTGAAAACACTGGATCCTCGCAGCTCAAAAGCTTCTTTGAGTTTCTGCCTCTTAAATCTTTCAAACTCAATGCCCCGAGTTCATGATAAAGACTTTCTGCTGAAGATGTGTCTAAGCCCAAGCTGAAATAATGATCATCGGGGTATTTTATCAGGCTTATTTCTCAGATTTTTTTCCCTTTATGTATTAAATTCTATAGATTTCTATTTCAGAAAATTGTAAAGGCTAGTTCAAAATCAGATCCACACTACTGGATATATAATTTTGGTGGAAGTGAATCATATTTTTTATTGCCTAAAAACAGTCTAAATGTAAAGGAATTATTTGAGGGAACAACGCATTTGATTTCTTACAGAGACTTTAGAAGATCAGGACCACTCTTATATATTGTACATCATTAAAGATGAAGTTACAGCCAGTTAGCTTTGCTTTGCATAAAAACTTAAACAGGTGAAATCCACTGAGTAGCATCTCTGCAGCACACCAATTAACACATTATATCTTGTTTGTTTATTTTGTATTAAAAACTGTATTGTATAAGTGTTGAACTTGTGTGTGTGACAAATTCTTGGCCAAGAGCAGTGACTTCCTTGACTGCTTGACTTCTTGTCATCAGGTGGTTGTCAGGTGTGAGGTAAGCTAATACGCTGATGGCTGTAGTCTTTTACTTAGGGTGAAAATATTATAGTGAAATTGAAACAAAATGTTTGACATCATCCTTGTGACCTGGACACAACACATCCAAGATAGGACAAAATATCAGTATCTACAGAAGACAATTCCCACATTTTTAGTTAAATATCATACAAAATCAATCACTCTGAAAATCCCAGCTGTCATGGGTGACATAGTTTACAAGCCATAAATGATGTATTTGCTCAGTTACTGTCCAGCCTTAACTGACACAGGGAGGCCAGAGAATGAACTTCGCCTCTTTATTCACAGGACAGTAAACAGGCGCCCTCCTGTCTCCCACTGCACACACAACATACAACTCACACATGCACAGACACACATGCAGGTTTGCCGAAGAGCACGCACAAGTCAGAGGGTACTGATAATATGACCCTGTTTTACTGGTCATATAAATTCTGCCAGCGGCGTAGCACCTGGAGAACACACACACACACATACAGGCATATGGCAGAAAAATATGACGAAAAGCACACACTAACCAGTGCAGACACATGCATCAGAGTGCACCCACCACCATGTAACTGTCTGTGCAACGCATCCACATGTAATAGACCATAACGCACATGCGTGGACATTCAGTTTTTTTGGCAGAGGCTGCAGAGAGCCAAGGTTTTAACAGTTAGAACATGGTGCCACTCTGAGCTCCACGCCCACGGTTCAAGGTCAGACCAGTCGGTCTCTGGAATCTACGGCCCTTGCCCCACCCCACCTCCCTCACCCTCTGACCAACCCCCCCCCTCTCCTTCAACCACCCGTGCTCTGGAATGAGCCACCCCTGCAGCGTGCCAAAGGAAACCCCTTCAGCGATAGACCAACCACATACTGATACCGTACAGTGCAGCTTTCACTGAAACAGTGCTGACCTGTACAAGGCTGGCCCTTATGTATTAGTGCACACACTGCACACACACGCTGTGCGCTCACACACAAAGCAGCAGAAACACTTGTGGCACAGAAAAGGGACTAGCGTTCGGTACAGTTTTTAGGAATGTCGAACCACCCAAAGGTCAGTAATAAAGGCAGTACCTTAGGGTTCATATCTGATTGTGCACCATGAAACCAAGAGTCCACTCAATTATGGTCAGTGCAGTATTCAAGACATTCCTTCCCCCTCAACCCTCGCCCCCTGTCCTTCTTTTTCACTCCGGGGTCAAAGTTTTCACCTTATCTGGAAGCCATCAGCAGTACCAGTCCCACCTCTGTGACTCATTTAGTTGAAACTCTTGCACGTCGTTAAAAATCCCTCTCTCTGGGTCTGAGAAGTAGGGGGAAAAAAATCACGCACACAGACATTTAAAGCAATACTTCACAAGCGAGGTAATCCGGGTCTCTGCCAAGATTTTCACTGCCAGTTGCAGCACATATTGTCTAGCGGGCAGACTACGACTCAGATGTTGTGAGGGCGAAGCAGGAGGAGGAGGAGGAGGAGGAGGAAGGGGGATTCTGCTGTGATCCAGTTTACTATTTTGGCTGGGGCTTTCTTCTCGCTGTGTGGTCATGGGGGAGATCAGCACAGCCAGCAGGCACTGAGGACACTGGCTGGCCACAGCCCGACACAGAAGCCACATGGCCAGAGAGAGAAAGAGAGGGAGACAGAGTTAAGAGAGGGAGAGGTGTAAGGAGAAAGCCAAGCAGAGCACATAGGGTGAGGAATGTGGGTGAGGTTATTCTGGTTTTCTCCTTTATGTTCTCACATTTTCTCTCCTTCCGTCCGCGTCTCTTCTTCCTCTCCCTCGTGCTTTTCATATACTTCCTCCTCGCTCTTGCACTTCAACTTCAGCCTGACCAGACTTCAACTTAAGCCTCGTCCCTCTATCCATCCCTCTGTCCCTCTTTTTCTCCCTTCCCCCTCTCTCTCTCTCTCTCTCTCTTCAGACAGACACAGCTACCCTCCTGGACGTTTCCTTTCTGCCGGCCTGCCCCAACAAAGGTGCTCAGTCATGTGAAACCTAATCTCCAGCCCCCCAAAACCTGACCCTTGACCCCTTCAGTCTTCACACAGCCAAAGGGGGAGGGGAGCCGGGGCAGGAAAGGGAGGCTTTTGGGAAAAGGTCACATTCCCGAAGACACTTTTGTGTACGCACGTGTGTGTGTCTATGTGTGTGTGAGTGTGTGTGAGCGTGCATGCACCCAATCCATTATGTGGTTTGTGTTCCAGCATCAGCATGTGTGTTTGATTCTGTGTCCGCGAACAAAAGTGCACGAGGGGAAGTTTGCTTGTGTATTTCTGTGCGCTTAACTGCCTTTTAAGTTTTTTCGTGTGTTCACGCATGCATGTCTTTGTACAGTAGGTATGAGTGTGCGCATGCATAGGCACACCGTGTGCGCGTATGCATGTTTGTGAGAGAGCACTTTCAGCCCCCGAGCATTGCTGCCCATAGACAAAACACAGACTTTGTTTTCTAGCCGAGCCAGACCTGTAAGTCTTGTCTGGGCAGAGCTCCTCTCCTTCCACCCTATACTGGCAATCCTCAGATCTTTGTGTGTGTGTGTGTGTGTGTGTGTGTGTGAAGCATGGTGTGTGTATGTGTGAGGCACTGGGTGTCAGCTGTCCTGGGTGATTAGTGCTTTTATATTGTTCCAAGGAGCCCGGACGAGGCCCCCTCTTCACTGCACCACAGCACAGCTGCAGTCTGCCTCTCCATCTCTTCTCTTCAGCCTTCCTCTACTCACTGACACTCGTGAGACGGGCTCGGGCCCAAGAAAAAAATTAGCCTGAAACAGAGGCAAGAACTAGGGGAAGAGGAATGGACAAAGACACAGCGCATGACAGGGCGCATATAATATAGGGAATGAAGAAAAGGAGGGATAGGAGAGATAAAGAGGAGTGATCCGCCGACAGTTGACGCGAGGAGGAGACAGAAGCGTCAGAGAGACGGAGGAAGGCAGGGGAACAGAGGGAGAGCAGCGGACAGGGAGAAGTGGCATATTAGGAGGATTAGAGAGTCGATTCAACGCGCCGACTCTCTCCTGGACAGGATTTCCCCAGCCATGCCTGGGAGGCCTCCCCTGCTTTAAACACACAGGCAAGTCAGGACAGAGAGAGAGGTGAAGGAGGGGAGGAGAAACGAAAGAGGGAGGGGGGGAAACTTTATCTTTTCAAGAGTGTTTGTGGACTAGTTTTGATTAGCATAATGAACTAATAAATTCTTGCCCTTCAACAGAGAACCAGTGTATCCCCCTAAGACTTGAGAGGAACAAGAATAACACTTTTCATTTTCTCCAACATTTTGTTTTACAAATGCAAAACAATTTTGATGAGGAAAAGTATTCAAACGGGGCTACAGGCATTCTTCTGAAAAACTTTTTGAAAAGCTTTGACTGTTGCCTTTACGAGTTAAGGACATATGTCTACACAAGGAGGAAGAGGAGGGGGGGGCAGGGTATGGTAGGCAAGGGCCAAGAGTCTGCTATGGGAAAAGTATGTCTGCTATGCATGGGTTGTTTGGTGGCGGGATTTGTGGGCCAGAGCATTGTTGCTCTCTTGACATTGAACTTGGGAGATCGTAGAAAAAAAAACGAGGAGGGGGACGGGTGGGGGTGGGGGTGGGGATGGGGTAAAGACCCTCCTGAACATTACAAGTGTGTTTATGTGCAAGAACACACAGGCTAACAATCCCTCACTCCAAACACCCACCCAGCCACCCCCACTTCCTTGCGACTCTGCTTTATCTTAACTGTCAACACCTGGCCTAAGCAGGAACCTCTCTCTATCTGTGAACTTTAATCTGGCCCTGCTAGGCAAACAGCGCCAGGCTCGGACAAGGAGAGCGATTAGTCTGTCACGTTGCCCTCCAGTGCTTCAGCGGGGAGAGGAGGAAACAGGGAAGGGAGAGGTCGGAAGAAAAGAGAATGATTGGGAGGATATGTAAAGTTAGATACAGCATAGCAAGAAAAAAAAAGCGACAAAACACAAGAGATACAAACACAGAGGAAAGGCAGAGGGAGCAGCATGGTGGAGAAAAAACAGATGGGGGACAAGACAGGGAGAGGGACAGAGGGAGGCTTGCTGGAGATATAACAAAGACGTTTCAGTGACTTGACAAGGCCACCGACCGAAGATATGGTGGTGAACCTCCTCCATGATGGGTGACTTAAACCGAGCCGTGCAAACACACCTGGGACGCGATACGTCCAAACAATAGTACACACCGTGCTCCTCGGTATAATTTGCCATACATTCAATTGTCTGTGTGTTTTTATTCAGTTTTTATTCAAAATAAAAAACAAAAGCGCCAAACTCAGATATGTATGTAATACTTTTTATTTTTTTCAAGACAAAATGGCTGAGTGAAGAGAATAATGCAGACAACAGCTGAAAATAGAGTGGCATCTCCGTAACTGAAAAATAACAACAACAAAATCTGTAAGTCGAGCAAGAACTCGTAAATGTTGGTCAATGACCTTTGGTCATCAAACAGAGAAATTAAGCCATCACAATTCATCAGGAGGGAGAAAAATGAACTGATTTGTTTTGCACTGACTCTGTTCTGAACAGAGCATGTGTGTGTATAGTCATAATAAATAATGTCGACCAATGCCATAGGTCAACTTCAAGTTCAGTTCAGAACAAATAGCTTGAGAGTAAATACAGAACACAGGATGAAATCAGGCTGAAAACTCAAATGTACCTCAGTACCATCAGCAATGATAACATGTACCAAACTTTTTTCTTTCTATGATTTCCGTAATATTTAGAATATGCCTTGCATATGAGATGTACCATATTTAAATTATAAAGCACCATGGTTCTTTTGGCAATGAAAAAACATGAACTAAAAAAAAAACTGTAGCAAAAAAGAACAATGCTTTTCAGATTGATGTTGGATTGATTGCATATGACAAAGGTCTTTTTCAAAAACGGCTGGAATGTTATCAGGTGGTACATGTTCAAGGACAGTAAAAAGTTGGCTACCGAGAAAACCCAACAATAGCTTGTATTACTGCATATAAAATGGCAGGAGAGAAAAATATATAAAACAAACTAAAAAGATATGTACAACCACCTGTTTTTACCTCATTGTGGTCACTCCAGCGGGACTGCCTGAAAAGGCCATTACATGACCTCTCACCCTTGGGGAACACCACAACATTTTCTTTTTTGAAAACATACTTATTTTCAAGCATACAAATTATTCACACTATATTATCCTGCCAAATTAAGAAAATATACGGTGGCAGCTTGTTGGGATTTTTTTCACTACAGAAAAAAAAGGGTACATTGAAACCTTTAAAGAGTACAGGCAAAACAGTTAAAAATACAGGCTCCAACATAAATACTATAAGTGCCTACACTAAGTGAACATTAATTTCAAATACCATTCTAAATACAGGAAAAAAGTAGACCATAAATGTGTTTTGAACATAGGAACTTACATGAGTGTGCATTTTCCTATGTGTTTTAAGTTCTCTCTATATATTTATATATCATAAATCTCTCCCCAATGCAATTTTTGTTCAACCTGAAGACTTGTGTATAGTAAAGGCAAAAAAGATGAGAGACATGTTCATTACAATTCATTACATAGTGATCAAGTCCCGGATGTCACCAAGACAGAGAAGAGAAACAACAATAAACAATTAAAAAAAAAAGAAAACAAAATTTAAATAAGGTTCTCCCCTAAAGATATTGAAGTGTTACTTTAAAAACTCAACAACACAATTTACTTATCTTTTTAAATCAAATTTGAAGAATTTTTATCTTTCTGTACTGAGCAGTATATTTCTATAGTTGGTATGAAGCAGGATATTTCTATGGCGGTTCCTGCATTAATACCCCCAAGAGCCAAACTGATGTTTAGTTCTCAGGAGGAGACATGGCTGGCAACAGTTTCTAGTTCAACTCTTTTTTTTTCTTTTTTCTTTTTAATGCAAAGCAATGACACCACACTAATCTGTCAGCATAAGAGCAAGTTTTCCCTTGAGCGTCCGACTGTAAACTGGGAAAATTGAACAGTGCACGTAGGTAGTCCCAGATCTGAAATCCGGTCCTCATTTTATACTCAACCGACTGTACCTCCGATTAGAGAGACAGATACAGAATCCAAGGCAGAGTGACAAGTGCTATATCATCAACAATGACAGGTGATGGAGATAAGAAATACAACTACCACAATGAGGTCTAGAGCATGTTAACTGAACACAAAATGTGAAAATTTTACTCTTAAAAATTTGTGTGGAGGGGGTAATTTGTTGAAAAAAAAAAGTTTTCACTAAATTCAAATGAGGGATTTTTGATTCAGACTTTCATTTAAAGTTGTTTCAAATGTGAGTTAAAAAAATTCAGATTACGTAAGGGATTCTAAAATCTAATGCAGTAAAGAGAATAAGCGCTATAAGGACATAAACATTTGAATTGTAGAGACACCTGGTCCACCCAATCACCACCCGCTACCCTGACCCAAACCCCCACCACCCAAAATCTGTCTGGCTTAGAACAACTAAAACCCACTCTGTGGTCTTCAAATGGCTGCTGGCTACACTGCCTGCTTGCTGACACTGAAGAAACATAATTCTGTGCTACTTACAAAAAAAACCTGCAAACTTTTAATTTTCAAAGAAAATAAACACTCTGGAAAATTAAGAGCTTTACGTTGGTTAAAACAACTCATCGGACTACTCTCTCAGTATGGTACACAAGTACCGCAAAACATAAACACCTAACCCAAAACTCTACACACCAAACTCCTACTCCTTTTTAGCATGTAACATGCCAGTAAACAGAATCATAATCTGGAGAATAACAATATACATGAGTCAGGCAGATAAATGATTTACCAGAGATACACATTATCTTTTTTTTTTGTTTGTTTTGTTTTGTTTTTGTTTCAGCTGGTTCCTTATGCTCTGCTAAGTCACAAAACAACAGGGCCGTGCAGGTGCTTGATGCAAGGACCTGCTTATTCCACATGTGCACAAAAATGTCCTGTAATCTTCTACAGCTGAAACTCCGAGCTTATAGCAAAAAGGAGGATTAACTAATGCAGGTAAAATATCCAAGGCACTCTTTGTTGTCATTTTACACCATATTGTTAATTTCATTGCTGTTTGTCAAAGAAATATTTAATGGCGCTAGTGCCTAGCATTTCATAGGCAGCCCAATTTTATATATATATATAGATATATCTCTTATCTTAATCTTGCATGGAAAATCTTTCACAAAGATCAGTTTTAAGTGTGACCCTGCTTGTCTTGATGTTTTGATAATATGACACTGTCCACTATGTTTGAACACAAAACTGTACATGATATGTAAAACAGTATGTACTGTATGCAGCATGGGTTCTCATAACTAACTTTTTTTTTATGTTGAAGAAATCAAAAGTATCAACAGCAACACATGTACAACCAAACCCACCAGCCGAGGACAATTTTCTCTCTAAGTAGCCAAAACACACTGAGCATGCTGTCCAGTTACAAAAAATACAAAACGTGTAAATTATTGCACAATAGAAAGGCTCAAAAAGTTTTGCGTTTGATGCAATAGTATTGCCCCAATGATGGATCATGCATTTAGCTTTTTCCAGTCGGGGATGATAACAGGGCTGTACCGTGTACTGGTGTCTGACCCTGTTGTCCTTTCCCCTCACTTATTGGCTAGTTAGCCAGGGTCGCTTTTTAGCCCGGGGAGCTGAGAGAGCTGCCAGCATGCTGCTCTTTGCCTACTCAGTCTTAATGTCATTAGCCAGAGGGCGGTCGCTGTGCCACTTCTTCATGTGTTTCTCCAGAGTACTGTATACACTGAAAGGCATGTGGCAGATTTCACATTTGTACACGTCCTTGCCCATCTGTCCGTGGGTCTTCATGTGGCGGGTGAGCTTTGAGCTCTGGGCGCACGCGTAGCTGCACAGCTCACACTTGTACGGCCGCTCTCCGGTGTGGCTGCGTCGGTGCACTGTCAAGTTGCTGCAGTTCTTGAACACCTTGCCACAAAACTCACAGGTGTCACTGCGGCGGCCGTCCTTGGAGCTCGGCCTGCCGTTCCCGTGGGGAGTGCTGGCCCCGCTGCCAGTTCCGCTACGTCCTGACGCGGCCCGCTCCCCGTCCAGCTCGCCAGGTGGGGTAGAAAAGCGCAAGCTGCCATTTTCCGACGAGTGCTCAGATGAGGAGGCGAAGGGCGATTGTCTGGAGTCCCCACCTGTAAAGTTGATGAAGGGGTCCTTGAGTTGTCGTGAGGCAGCGTAGCCGGCCAGCCACTGGGAGTAGACGTTCTCCGTGTTGGGGATGGTGGGAGTGGGGGGGTCAATGTCTTTTTCCACCTTGATGCGTTTGGACAAGGGACTGAGGGAGCCAGGGCTGACCCCTCCACCCAGCAGCTTCCTGGACAGGCTGTCAGTGGATAGAGGTCCCAGGCCATTGATGGTAGTGGTGGTTGCATCATCTGCTTGGTCTGACTCCATGGCCAAATCCTCATCACCAGGCTCTTGGGACAATCTCCGGCGGTGTGGGTGCAGGGCCTCACTGTTCTGGTGATGGCGGGCCCCTTCTAACCGCAGGCTGAAATGATAGTCATTCCTTCCCTCTCCTTCTTCGACCCCAGGCTTACTCTCAATTTCCTCCTCTTCCCCCTCCTCTTCTTCTTCTTCCTCCTCTTCCTCCTCCTCTTCTTCCTCTTCCTCCTCCTCCTCATCTTCCTCTTCGTCTTCTCCATTTTCAGATATCAGGCCGTTGTTCTCACTCTTGAACTTGGCCACGACTGACTTGAGAGCATCTGTGGCACTTCCAATCAGATCGCTGGTACCGGGTTCAGGGGAGCTTGCCGTCGAAAGGCCATCATCCGACTTGGCATTAAGCACTGAGGACTTGCTCTGACAGTGCGTCTTCATGTGTCGCTTGAGTTTGCTGGCCTGGGTGCAGGCGTGGTTACAGAGGTGACACTTGAATGGCTTTTCCCCTGTGTGGCTACGCCGGTGAACAATTAGGTTGCTCTGGAACTTGAAGGTCTTCCCACAGAACTCACAAGACTTCGCCTTGAGAGGTGTGCCCGGCTGGACCGCGTTGGCTACAGGATTGGGGGTGGAGCGTGAGCCAGAGGGCGACTGGGAGGTGGAGAGGGGAGGTGTGGCAGAAAATGGAGGCTTCGAACCTGGCTGGAATGGCTGCATCAGCCGTTGCATAGGGCTGGGCCTGTTAGGGGAGAGAGGCGGGGAAGCCCCGGTGGCGTTCCCAGCCAGCTCCCGCAGACGTCTAGAGAAGTCCATGGTGGGAGGGGCTTCCAGTGGCACTGAGTTGAGCCTCATCACTCTGTCAAAAGCGCTGGGATGGTGGGTTGCCAGCGCCAGGTCATCAGGGCTGAGGTGGTGACGGGGCGGCGGGCTGAACAGCGGTGGAGTTCGAGGGTAGCGGCCCTCGCGAGGTGTGGACGCTGAATCCCGGCCAGAACCAGAGCCCGGCATCCTCAGGAGGCTGTAAGGACTGCCATCAGCCAAGTGGACAGCATGGAGGGGGGGCTGGGAGGAGGCACAGTCACCTCCCATCCCGGGAGCTGCAGCCACGCGAGGGGTGAGGGGGCTGCCAGGTTCGCTCTCCAGATAGATGCGGAAGCCGTGGGTGTTCTGGGCATGCTGGAGCAGGAACCAGGCACTGGTGAAGGGCTGCTTACAGGTTGTGCAGGTGTAACTGCTGGGCTCATCTTTATCTGCCAGAAAAAGGAACACACAGAGAGAGAAAAAATGTTATCGACCTGTTAAATTGATAAAATGGACTGATAAATAATAACCAAGTAAAGCAATATTACAATTGCACTGTACAATCATTCAAAAATAGAAATGACTTCAATGAAGAAATAAAGGTTTTAAATAAATAACCAAATGTTCAAAGTGATGATCAAACAGAGAGAATGTCAAGGATTTAGCAGCGAACCCATTTCATATTATTTATTATCCAGAATCCAAGGCAATTATTCTTTTATTTTCTGTCACTTTCAAAATATCACACAATTCACTACCAATTATTTCTGGCCACAATGACTATGACTTGAGAGAAGGTTTAAAAAAAGATTTTAAAAATCTTCAAATGGTGTGGCAAAATTGCATGAAAATATTTTTTTTAATGCAGAGAAAGAAATCTTCCACTTTACTTGATCATTAAGCAGGCTGCATCTTAATACACTGCACAAAGCATTTTGAAATTTTCTAAATCTGAATCCTGAATTGTAGCATACGTGAAAGATGAAAAAATATGCATTTTATAATTTTTTTCGAAACAGCATCCACTTCCTGTGGGTGTAAGCTTAACAAAAGAATAAATAAAACGATAATGAGAGACATCTCAGGCAGCAAATACACAATTTACACAGTTGAGAAGGCATAGGAATATTTCAAACAATAATTGACTTTCAATAGCACTTGCACACTGACCGGAGATTTGCCTGACAATGCACGCCTAATCTCGTTAAACACACTCATCTCCCCTCCAATGCCATGTTTACAGAATTAGCAAGGCTAAAGTGGGACATGTATCTGATGCTGCATATTAATGCTGAATACAAATAAGAGGTCGCATGTTAATAAATTGTACCGGCGTTTATCACAAAAAACACACATTCACAGCTAAGAGAAGCAAAGGGGAAAATTGTGTACGTGTTTGTGTGTGGGTGGGGAGGTTCCTATGAAAATGCATTTCATGCATTACTTTTCTATTTCTGATATTTCATGCTTTATGGATTTATTTAAATCCTCTCAGGTGAATAGAAAAGGAGAAGAAGGGGAAAGCAGAAGTGAGAGATATGCAAAATAAGAAGCATCCGCCACTTGCAAATGTGCTCCCTCTTTCATCTTTTGGCTTTCTTATCCTTTCTTCTCCTTTTTTTTTTCTTTTTTTACTGGAGGGCATTTTTCTGAAGTCATTTGCAGACACTGAACCCAAAACCATGGCTATACTGCACTAGAGAGGGAGAAAAAGGGAGAGGGAGAGAGGAAGACAGGCCATGTGTGTGTGATTGCGAATATGAGCGATCCCTAAGATGGTGGATGGACAGTCTTGCATGTTTTAAGCCTGCTGTGGCTTAGAGACAAAGGGGTGAGGAAGGGGCAGACAGAGAAGACGGCTGCTGAGAGAAAAGAGGGATGTTGTGGATGAGCAAGAGACAGAACAGACTGGTGTTCTCCTCTCCTGTGTCCGCGGACACCGTAGCCCCCTCCGAACAATCTCACTTAAAGACCAGAACACGGCATAAAATGTGCACCCAATCAAACCTCCACGCAAACCTTTTTCTCTTGACTGAAAAGAGTTGGAAGGGGGGTATACTGGTAAATTATGGATCATTACAATCTGCAAAAATTACAGTTAATTGCTGCCACCTGCAAGGGGCTTTGACCCACTATGGAATTTTTCCATCATAAAAAAGCCATTTGCCCATACACGGTTTTTGCTCCCTCTCTCATAAGCACAAATAAAATGTGCCCATTACATTGGCCTTGGCTATATGTATGTTTCCTGATTATGTGTGTGTTTTTATGGCTTTAAACAGAAAGCCCCATATCACTCGTAAAACCGGTTGCAATAACCTGGCCTCTCCTGTTCACTTTGCTTTGATTTGCAGCCTATATACAATCCCTCAACCCTGCCTTAATGTGTGAGCAGAGAGTGTATATGCATGAGGAGGAAAATAGATGATGATTTTTTTCTGTTGTTGTGAAGGACGAGAGAGGGAGATGGGGGGGTGGGCTAGAATGTCGCCTCCTCCTCCGAGACACAGCCACGTCCATCAGCGGAAAAGAAAGGAAGTAAGGGAAGGAGGCAGGGCAAAAAGGAAGGGACCGAAGTAGGGAGAGAAGTGTGGCGTGAAGGGGACAATCCTAATGACAACCCACCATATTTCTGAAGGACACGAGAGCGACCACACAGCACTTCAAAGCTGGTACTCTATTCTTTTTCTTATGTATCAAAAAACGGGTGTCTTGTGCTGTGCAATCACAGGCCCATATCTGGACGTTTGACAAACTGTGCTCATGCCACAAGCAGCGACGATAATTGTTATTCCCATCCCTGCAGTGGACACATTGATGGGCATCAACAAGCCAGACCAAGTCATGCCCAGATTCACAACAACGGCAGAGAAGATATCTAAATAAGCCCACAATTGTCCTTAATAGCTGTCCTCAAAGGGATGGAAGAACAGTTATTCGAAAAGGAGAAAGACATTCTGACAAGACATTTGATGGCCTTGAAGGTCTCTTTTTTTCTTTTTTTCTTTTTTTTTTTGCTCGCATGAAGAGCAGAGAACTGTGTGAGGGAGGAAGGATGATCTTATAAACGAGTCTGTCCTCTAATGGAATAAAGGAGAGCCCCCTCTCACTCGCTCCGTCTGTTTCTCTCCTTCCATTAACTCTAAGTCTGTGGCGAGTTAGGGCTGGAGAGCAGGAGAGCTGGGGCTAATGCTGGATCTCCAGGTCCCTTTGAAATAGGATCAGCAGAGAGAAGAGACCGCACTGACAACCCCTTAGCTGCCATTTCATGGCAAGGGCTGAAAGAGGGGACTTTGGGGGAGAGAAGACAGAGAGCACACAGGAGAAGCGAGAGGGGGACGGGGGGGATCAGAGGCAGAAGAGTGGAAGAACGATAATCACAAAAAAGAGAGAAATATAAAGAACTAAAGAGGCAGAGCACAGAGGAGAGACAGAGAACAGTCAAAGGAAGAGAGGGGGGTTAACAACTCCTTCAAAGCCATTTCAGCACATTGCAACACAAAGCCAGGAGGAGGCTATTATGGTGTCTAACGGACACAGCGCGCTGCTATCAGGGAGGGAATATGATGCAGGGCTCATGCAAAAAGCACAAGGGCAGGGGGGTAAATCGTGGCACCTTAAACAGCAGATATTGTCGCCTGTGGCTGCTGACACCAGACTCACACCACTGCCCCAGACAACAGCGTTGACCAGACAAAGCAATGCACACGCACAGTCCAGGAGGCTGAGGCATCGTGTACACTTTGCTCATGCAGATTGCTCTATTGTTAGTGACCCAACCCCCAAACCCAGGCTCGCACGCATTCAGCCTCTCACAAACACCACACGCAAGCACACAGAATCACCATACCTCCCCCCATGCCATCCCATCAGCCAAAACACAGCCACAAACACAAACAAACAAAACAGCAGACACCAAGACGACCATGACCTTGACCCACAGTTGGCAGGTTAATGATGCGTTAAGGGGAAAAAAAAACTGCCATCAACCGACCTCCCCCACAACCAAACCCACCGTCCACCCATACCTGCAGCCTCAAACTTTCCAGCCGCTCGTCCAAAAGTTAGCAGACTTGACCTCCATTTTTTTTTTGTTTTGTCCTTGACCAAGCCAGATAGTGGGGCTCGGGCCGTCCCGGTGTGACCACGCAGCTCTCACTGATATTGGTCATTTAGCTAATGGAGGATCGGGCTAACGGGATTAGCTCGCAGGCCTTCCAAAAGGGGAAGGAGGAAGATGGAAGGCACGGCGAGCGAGTGGCACAGGGGAGGGGGACACGCGGCATGTCAACGCCATTTCCCAAAGTTATCGGCCGCCCGAGCTCGGGAGCACTCACACACACCTGAAAAGTGATTATGCTAATAGCAGGTCTTTGCCAATATTCATAAGTGTTTATAGGTGTTGGAGTGAGTGCCTTAGGAAGACGAGGGGTTGTCAATACAGTGCCTCTTAAGAGCGCCTCAGCCGTAACTGGCGTTAATGTGATTACCACTCTGTTTATGTCATTAGGGTATTCACAGTCAGGGATTGGACAGGGGTGAAGGGTGAAGCAGGAGAGGATAGGTTGAGGAAGAAGGAGGGGAAGTAGTGGAGGTTTCAAGACACCCATTAGTGTCCTGCTTTTTCTAAATCCACCCTGTTATACATGACTTTCACCTGACTTCGAAGCCTGGAGAGAAAAAAAAATGTTGGCAAAGTGACTAAAAACATTGGCCAGGGACGCAGGAGTTTTGCACAGCTTTATTTCATTGATAATTTCATCCTCCGGTATCATGTCTCACGCTATCACCTAAAGGTGTTTAGTCAGGCTCTGCATCCATTTGTATTTGTGGAAATACCTGACAGCTGGCCGGCCTTGACCTTCCTCCATGCTTCCCTATCTCTCTCTGTTTGTCTGTGTGTCTGTGCCACAGCCACACACACCAGGGCTCATACACTCACTTCTTTGTCCCGGGCCAGACTCGTTGTGGTGCGCTGAGCCACTGGCCACAGACAAAAGGCTTGTTTGACCAACACTTGTTCCTGAGACAAAGCCGGATGCAGGAAATACGGTTTACTAAACAGAAAGCCAGCCAGGGAATAGAACAGGCCTAAATCCCAGCCTTTTACAAGTCTTATGTGGACCGGGGCCTGCAACGCTGGCTGGTGCTGGAGTCACACGCTACACAATTGGGAGAAACTGACCGCTAACCACTACACACCTCACACTCAGGGAGAAGTGAAAAAAGGAGGGGGTATAGAAAGAGGGAAAAAAAGAGAAAGAGAAGGAAAAAAAGCGTGGAGAGCAAAGACAGCAAAAGATGGGGGGAGTGAGAGAGAGACCAGGATAAGAGAAGCCTAGCTGGCATTAAGAAGCAACGAGGGGGGGGGGGGGCAGATCTGCAGATAAAGATGCATGGTGGTCTTTGAGGGCCTGTGCCCAGTATAAAGTAATCTGCTGGCTGTGGCTTTGTCTCCAATCAGACTTTCACACTTCTTACCTTTCCTCTCCCCTTCTCCTTCTCCTGAAAGTTGATAAGAGCAACAGTGGAACTGAGGCTTCTCTCTCAGCCACTAAGACACCATTATGGACAGATGGCACCCACACAGGGGCCAATGAATGCATACACCATACACAATAGACAAATGTGTGTGTGTGTGTGTGTGTGTGTGTGTGTGCTGGGGAAGTCAGTGTGATCTTCATATGCATACGTGAGTGTTTCTTTAATAGGCATGTTACTCATTGTTAGTGGGTATGACAACACAAGTGTGTCCATGTA
>JAOXYL010000061.1:6576446-6589836 GCA_028564955.1 Terapon puta
AAAAAAAAAAAACACCACTGCTCTCTTTATTTTCTCTGCTTCTCTGTCTCCTCTGGCCGCTGTGTGTTCGGTGTGTGTTCGTCCTGTGTGTGTGTCTCTGTGTGCGCTCTTGTCTGGCGTCCTGCACAGCCTCCAATTAAATTAGCTGTCCTGTATCATTATCTGTTTCTGGACGCCCGTCTCGTGATCTGCCCCCGAGTCATCCTCACTTCCTCGCTCTCTGCATCTCTCGCTGTCTCACTCTCTTTCTCGCAGTGCTGTGCTGCTGGATTTGGTGACCGGGCGACCCCGCTGAGTAATTCCATTTGGGAGTTCAGTAGGATGCCTGGATTTCTATAAACTGTTAGTGGATCTTTACACTTGAAGTTCCTCTTGAATGTTGCTCTTGCACTACAGAGAGAGGCAGGCATGTCAGCCGCCCCGGGTGATACCTGAAATAGCTGCTGTGCATATGACACATACACACACTTTCACAGATGTTAAAGTAATTTTCTCCCCGTGATTATGTGCAGCAGCGTGCCTCATTCTTGCCTTTAATCCCTAGAAGAACATGTCTTTTCATCGATCAAAGCATGACCCACACAGACAGACCCACAGATAGATGCAGGCTAACGCTGCCCCTGTTCTCAGCAGGATGCATTAAAGGTCAAAGGTGAGCAAGTGAGGCCGAGATGAGTCTGACTTCCTGGTTCCTGGTGAGCGGTGGGGGGACCCGCCACCGTCTCCCCAGGGAGATGATCTTCGTGGGGAGGGACGACTGTGAGCTCATGCTGCAGGTACGGTACTGCTTCTCCTCCGGCTCTGAGCTGTCGTTCCTTCATCCCGCTGGATTATTATCTGAAGCGCTGAGATTAGCGTGGATTACAGTGATTGACTGGATTTTGTGTGATTTAGTCCCGCAGTGTGGACAAACAGCATGCTGTCATCAACTATGAGCCGCATGCGGACGAGCATAAAGTCAAAGACCTGGGCAGCTTAAATGGGGTGAGTGTTTTATTTACCTACTAGTCTGTGTCATCAGTGCCTTATTACTCACTGTTTAGGGAAAAAAACAACCTCTGAAACAGTGAAGAAGAGACTGACTGTATGTAGGACTTTTTTTTCTGAAGTCCGCCTCCGCTCAAAAATCTGCTTATTGTTACCAAAGTTAGATGTTTTAGCTTCACTGTGCAGAATGTGCAGTTCGTTTTCACCTTCATCTGCTGAGGGGCGAAGGCTTCTCTCTTCTCACCTTAAATCTCTGTTTTAATGTGAGTAAAATATGATGATTGAACTTAACACGTGGTTTGAAAACTTGAAACACACGACACTATATATGTCTTATCTGTGCATTATTGGCTAAAGTTAATTTTTCATGATAATCTGTAAACTATAGAGGATGGCGTTACTGAGTCACTGAACTATCTTCTGTCTGCTGAAAATAGTTTAGTTTTATTTCATCGACTGTCATTGTAATTGATAGAGCCTTTATAATTTTCAGTACTGGTGCCAACATTAGTTTAGCAACGGTCTCTACCAAACTCATTTATATTTTACTACAATAGAAGTAAGCTTCACTTCTTCTTGGGTGCCAAAGTACAGACAGAATTTGAAGAAATATGTGTCAAGAATGATTCAACTTGATAAGGATTCTTAAGGAGCATCCAGCCCAACCTTTGGTAATTGTTTGTTTTCAGTTCTAGGCGTCGTTGACACACTGCAGTCATTTCTCAGACGACACTGTGAATCGATACGCAGCCCTGTTCTTACTCGCACTCTACTTTTGTTTGCAGACATTTGTCAACGATGTCAGGATCCAGGAGCAGACCTATGTCACGCTGAAAATTGATGACAAATTGAGGTTTGGATATGATATCCTTTGAATATGGTCTTGTGCGCTGCGTGTCAAACCCGGTGACCCGCAGCACAAGGTCAGTGAACGTGGACGACACTGTAACTTTATCCGCTGTTGAATAGCTGTGAATGCTCCCTGCGCTCTGCCTGCTGCATAATAAATGAGGACATCAGTGCATGTTTCTCACCCCTGCAAAGAGCTCGCAGTCTTTTACCTTAACCCGCCGCACATACCAACCTGTTCACTGTGGTCCGAGGGGAGATGCATATTCCAGAGGAGGCCCTGAAGGTTAGACAGTGCACTGTGCATGATGGAAGAAACTAGCGGCCAGAGTTCATATGTAAATGGACAGACTGAATTTGAGTTTTCATAACAGTACGGCCAGAAAGCTCTTGTATTTTTTATTAGTGTGTAAAGAAAACTGTGAGAGAGATGGATTTAGTCAAAGAGAGCAAAGAGTTCTGCTGAACTGGGCAAAATACTACTTCTCAAGATTGATGAATCTGCTGTTTCATCACAGCAAACTGTCCAGGTAGCTGTAGAAAGGAGAGGATTTCATCTTAATGAGGATGGTGAACTTTCAGTGGTAATATTCAGGATGTCTTCCCAATTATATGCTATGGCTGAGATCAAATAGAGAGTGTCTATGGTCTAGAGCTAGTGTTTTAGACTTGACTGTTTTCTGTAATGTTCATTTAAAAATATCTGTCCACCCTTCTCCACATTAAGCAGCACTTTTTGCCTTTGTCTCCCTAAACTCTCCCCAATCATTCTGTCTGCCAGCATGAAAAGTTCAGCAGCCAGCTTCAGCTGAACCAGAAGAAACTCCCCGACAATGAATCGTCTAAATCTGAGGTGAAACCCTCTGAGGTAGCAGCAGCACAGGCGTGCGAGGGGGCCGGTGCCAAGCCTCCCGAGGCCGGCAGGGCTGAGGATAAGACGACAGGTGAGGAAGTCCGAGGATGCAGTACATGAGGCACAGATGACAAAACTATATGAGCTTTCCAGTCACACAGATTACAGCCTTCAGATGTCATGTTAACTGGGATAATATGTTCATGGTAAGTTCAAAATATGACATACAGTGCAAAAACGGTTAATTGAAAGGTTTCTTTGTCACCAATTTTGAGTCTTTTATAAATAACAAATGCTAAACGTTTGCTGGTTCTTGTTTTTAACATGGGGATTTGATTCTTTTCTCTGTCTTATGTCTTTGTCAGCTGAAGATCTTTGAGTATCTTGGTTAACGATAAAAAGTCAGTTTAAGATGTCAGCTTAGGTTCTGAGAAGTTGTGATTTTTAATATATATTTTATGACATAACTAAGCATGTAACTTAACAGTGCTTCAAGTAAACAACCAGCTGACTGGATGGTGATCTTCAGTCGTTAATCTGTCACATGTTTTAGTTGTTAGTAATGCTGCCATGCCATTCCCATATAAGTCTAAGTGACGGGTTGTTCACTAGGGGACGTAGCAGTGCTGCACAGAGGCACACCTCTCTATGGCCAGCCTGCCTGGTGGGGAGATGGAGACGCTGATGACCAGCAACCTGGGAGGCCTGAGGATAAGGGCTCAGATCGAAAGCGAGAAAAAACTGAAACAGGTATTTACAATACTGCGGAAAAAAAAAAGATTTATGTGAATTTATTTTGTAGTTGAAGGAGACATTAATGTGATTCTTGTTATTTAACTTATCTCAATTTTCACAACTTGCAGCTTGAAGTAGTTTAAATGTGTTCAGTCTCAATTTCAGACTTGAAGACTGCTTTAATTTTCACAGACACAAAGAAAAGCTCAGAGATCCCAAAGTCTGTCCCGCAAACAAATTCCAATCAGGAGCCCAGTTACTTTGAGATCCCGACCAAGGACAGTCCCTCAGCAGGCAAAGTGAGCGGTGAAGCCCCAACACGAGAACAAGAGGCTGGAGCGGCGGAGAACGCTCATGGCCACGCCTCCTTCACCATCGAATTTGACCCCGGAGCCACAGGTAAAGTGACTGTCAAAGAGCGAGTAGGTAAGGCGGGACCAGAGACCAGGCCCCGTCCTAAAAGGCCGGTCGGGGAGGAGCTCAGTCCGCTCCAGACAGCGATGGTAGCTGCGGAGGTCAAAGTTGCAGACTGGCTGGCCCAGAATGAGCTTCCCTTGGCTCTAAAAGATGCAGTTGCAGAGGAGGATGGGGAAAGTGTGAAGAGCGATGTACCTGTGCAACTGAAGAGTCTTAAAGGTGAGTATGTGCAACCATTTATGCAGGATGTGCATCTGTATTTATCATAGGACGCCTCTTGCTTTGCATGACGAGTCGTCACCTTCTTCTCTCCCCCTCCAATGCCAGGCAGTAAACATGAGGACGGCACTCAGAGCGACTCAGAGAACGCACTTGGGGAGCAGCGCAGGGCCGCGGCAATGGAGGAACGCTCATGGGGGCTGTGGGGCGGTGCAGGAAAGATCAGAGAGGGACGCGCTAACGTACCAGAGGGGCTCTTTGCAGAGGAGGACAGTCCTGCCCGACGTCGCAAGTCTTCAACCTCCAAAGTGGTAGGTGGATTCGTGGAGAGGCGACGGGGTTCGGCACCACATCAGCAGAGTGGCCGTGATGAGTGCTATCACCATGGGGATGATTATAGTGATAGAGGGACTTATACCATTGAGCTGGAGAATGGAGATCATGAAGAAGAAGAGGCTAGGAAAATGATCGACAAGGTGGGGAAGAAGAAGCTTTCTTATAAAGCCCCCTTTTTCCATATCGTCCGCTTATGATTCTGTGATAAAACACTGACATTTGCATGTGTGTGTGTGTGTGTTGCAGGTGTTTGGTGTGGATGAGCAGGAGGCTGTGTGTGTGTCCAGGTTGCCAGGTGCTGACCAAAGAAAGAGGCTCACCTCCAACAGGTCCGGACAGGTCGGAGACAGAGAAAAGCCTGGACGTCTGGAGGCAGAGGTGAAAAAATGAAAAGCTTTAAAATTCAAGCCCAAAACGAAGCAGGTCAAAAAGTTCCATCTTTGGTATTTCAGTGCAAGTTTAATTAGCTCAGCAAACAGCGACTCTCTTTTATCACGTCTTTGCCCAGGTACTCCCTGAGGAGTTGGTGGTGGGGGGTCCTCGCTGGGTCTCGCAATGGGCCACTCTGGCTGCCAGTCACATCAGAACAGACCCTGAAGGATCAGGAGGGGAGACTCACATGATGGTCACAGAGGACAGAGGTACTGAACAGGAAAAACACAAAGATTTAGGCTGTTCTGCTCGCATGAAGTTCTGGTCAAGGCTGGCTTAGGTTTCCTGAATTTCAAGAAATGAATCCTCATACCTTAAGATGTCGCTAAGATCAACTAGTGCTGGGAAATAAAGCCTAAATATTGAAATTGTTGATGCAAAATCATGGCATAACCTCCTTAGGTTAGTTTTTAAATAGAAATAAATAAACATCTCATGGTTCATTTGGCAGAAAGAGAATGGCTGAATCAAAATCTCTGCACCAGTGCATCCATTTTTCTACCACACCACCCACCACTGATATGTAACACACATTTATCTGAGGATCAACTGTAATGATGATACATTTCCTCTCCGTTCAGCTGAAATAAGTGAGTCCAGTCACTCGGCCTCCTTTGCCTCATCTGGCTACACAGAGCGAAAGCGGAGAACCCTGCCTCAGCTGCCTGGTGAGGAGCTTGTCCTGGGAAGGAGGACCCCAGGCTCCGGCCTACGTACGGACATGGGGGAGAAGCAGGACACAGAGCTACAGGAGAAGGAGAACCAGGGGGAGAAGATGGCCAGGGGAAAGAGTCGCTCTGGTCATGGTACTGGAGGTGTGGGCAGTCACAGCGGAAGCCCCAGTCGCTCCTCTCCAGCCAAGTCCCAGGACAGTGGTGGCGGGAAATCAGGAAAGTCAGGTGCATTAGCCAAGCTCCCCCCTAGGCCACTGACCAGCGGGGAGAAAAGAATGGAGGAGACACGGAGGAGGAAAAAAGAAGAAGAGAAAGCAAGAGAGAGTAGTGGGAAACCACTTTTGAGACAGGAGAGTTTTACCGTCGAGAAGCCCAGCTCCAACGTACCCATTGAGCTCATACCTCGTATTGATGGGCTCACACGCAGCAAAACTCAGAGTAAGGAGGCCGGCATTGACAGCACCACACTGCAGAAAGACTCAGATGCTGTGGCAGCCTTTCTAGAGACCACTGTGTCAGACCAAGGTGATCCACCGAGCCAATCCATCGAAGGCTCCATGTCACCAGAGTCAGACGTGGACACGACCAGCACAGTAAGCCAGGCTGACGGAGCGAGGAAAGTCATGCAGAAACGCAGAGCACTTGCAGGACAGCAGAAGGAGAGAACAGTGGTCTGCTCATCCGGCAAAGGTCCAGCCGGGGGCAGAGAGACCCAGGACAGGAGGGTCAAGACCAAAGCAGCTGGTGCCCCTCAGCCTAGCCGTCCCTGGACTTCCCTGGACCTCACTGATGATGACGTCAACTCCAACTCCCTCCTCTCTGACTCCCAGCCCACCTCTACGCAGGAATCTAAAAGTTCACATGCCAGAGCCCAGACTGGGAGCACCACAGTGGGGGCTAGCACAAAGTCTAGTCGGGCTAAAGTCACCCAGGCCCCGACCTCCTCTGCTGCCAGTAAAACCACCAGTGTTCCCAAGCCCAGGCCCACCAGGGCATACCTGTTGAGGCGAGCACGGTTGGGAGACTCATCAGACACTGAACCTGCAGATCTTGACCGGATGTCAGTGGCCTCTGAGGCCTCCACTGCAAGTTCTACATCAAGGACAGGGATGGCAAGAAGGGGAATGTCCAGGATAGAGGCTCTGGCACAGCCGAGGAGGCCGAGGGTGGGTTCTCCGTCAGCCCAGAGCGACTCAGAGGCCACTGTGACAAGGAGTAGAGGTCTGGGGGCCCGAAGTGCAGCGGGTGATTATGCGATCAGACAAGGACTGAGGGGCTCTAATGTTACCTCAATGTCTGGACCCAGAGCCAGGGCGAACAGCGCCTCCAAGCTGCCTGACAAAAACAAAGGAACCTCCTATGGACATGTCACACCTGCTTGTAAGTAGCTTTTTTCATTTTAAACTATTTCCTATACTGTTCCTTCCATGTTCCAATTCAAAATGCCTATATATAAATGATCTATAATTACCAGCCACCAAGTAATATTTTCATATAAACAGTGGATCATCTGACCATATGTAATGTCAAAGGTGTTAGTAAATCCAAATGAATTCTGTCTGCTGGTCTAGCTGAATATGTTGCTGCATATGTATGCATATCAACTTGAATGCTGTGTTTACCTGCCTGTTCCGCTGGCTTTAAGTTGCCAAAAGAAAAAAGAGAGCACATTTTAGGCACCGTCCAAACCTAACTTTCATTCTTTCCTAATGTTAGCTGGCACTCGGTGGCGCCGTGTGCCTGTGGAGTACGCCTCCACATCAGAAGACGAGTATGGCTCCAACCGCCACATATCCAAGCAGGGCCACGCTCGGCCTTTCCCCGCCACACGGGTAGCCCAGTTAGGAGGTTCAGCCCCAGCAACACCTAATCCTGCCAGCCTGTCTGCCTTGAAGCCGCACTCCAGGGAACAGGACGAGTATATGAGAGACTGGACAGCACACAGTGAGGAAATAGCCAGGTGCGTAGGTGAGAGGTACTCCAGTACAGAGCAGCAGTGAGTTATAACAACAGTTAATAACAACAACAAACATGCTTTTCCTGCTCTGTACAGGTGGTAATATTTTTTTTTTTTATCATTTACTTTTGTTTTGATTTGTGTAATGCTTTTGATTTTTGTCACTCCATTGTATTAAGTTTATCAAGTAAATTTGTATTAAGTAAATATCACCAAAACAAGAGGATGAAATCGGTTAAAGACATTTCAGATGGTGATTTTATGTTTGTATATGTCCATCAGGATTAGCCAAGACCTAGCCAAAGACCTAGCAATGCTTGCCAGAGAAATTCACGATGTTGCAGGAGAGATCGACTCAGTCAGCCCTGCTGCCACTGACCCTGGAGCTCTGGTAGGCAACACATTATAAAACAACCACAAAGCTTGTTGAATTAGTAAAACTTTGTGACATAACATTTGAATGCAATTCAACAACATTTATTGTAATTTCACTAATTGTGTTTTAGTTGGAGGAGCGTGTATTTGATGAAAACTTGGACCTAGGCGGTCCTACAGAGCAGAGCAACACTATGGGAACCAATGGACGGTCTGTGGAGCTTCGACCCCGAGGCTCCGGTGGACAGAGCTCCCGCTCCATCCGCAGGCAGACGTGGAATAGAGATGATGTGAGAGCCTGTTTCAGTATTAGACAATACTCTAACCTCAAAACATGCAGGTATTCTGCAAACCATAGAGATAATCCACAGTTTGAATTTTATATCTTTCCTATAAACAAGTATAGACACACATCTCAAATTACCTAAATATGAAAATGTTGGTCAGTCATTGGTTGATGGTGACAGCAGTGTACTGTAGAACAGACTGTACATTACATATCAGTCTGTTCTATAAGTGTGCCACTGGAGGGAGCTCGTTACATGCAACGTAACTGCAGTCACTCCTCAACAGACAAACTGAAGCTACAAAGCTATGGGCTCAACTAATGACAAAGAAAATGTGTAAAAGACATTTGCAAATGTGTAAAAGACATAGAAAGGCTATAATTAGGCAACATTTAGCAGTAGTCTCTATATTTTCTCTCTACGAATCCACTGTATGTATTCATTGTAAAGTACTGTTAAATAAGTGACACTGGTGTGTTTCTTGTCACAATCTATCAGGCGGTTCTAGACAGTTTGCTACTAGCATCTGTGACTCAACTCTCCAGCAGGATACGTCAGTCTGTTGACAAAACAACCTGCAAAATCAGGTGAGCATCATGGTACAGAAATGAGCTGTTATTGTAATTTTGTGTAAATTCAATACATTATGTACTGAAAATAGAGCAAACCGAGGCTAGAGCAGTACAGTAGTTAAGTATGAATATATTCTACATTATGTGTTAAGATTCCTGTGTTTTATGTCAGAACTAGGCCAGCTAGGCAAATTTGAGTGGCACATCACAAAGGCTTAGTTTTACAGCCAGCTACAGATTTTTATTACACACAAGGATAAAAACTCAAATGCCTTTTTTTCCAACAAATCTACAGACAATGTGTGAATGGCATAGTGGCAACTAATACTCCTATCAAGAGCTATATTTAACATATTTTCATGTATCCTGTTCTGTTCTTTTATCTATTTCTGGACCGAAACATGCAGGATCCTCTTCAAGGATAAAGAACGTAAATGGGAGGAGATTGAGAACAAACTGCAGGCAGAGCACGACTCCTTAGTACTGAAGAGCTCCAATAAGGTGATGAACACGTCCACTTCTCACACATTGTCTCCTTTATCTGTTGAAGGCTCGTAAAACAGAGAAGATGGTGATATTTTTAGCTGTGCCAGCAGCATGACTTTAGGGATTCCTCTCTCGGTTGGTTCACCTTTTGTCCGACTCTTGAGCTTAAATATCTCAACTGTTTCATGGTTTGCCATAAAATTTGGTTTAAACATTCAGGGTTAGGTCTCTGGTGATCCCTCAGCCTTTCTTCCAGCACCTGCAGGTCTACATTTCACTTTGATTAATATTTCTGTACATTTTGCAAAAGTAATAGCATCCCCATCAGTATGAGCTGTTCTTTGTGTCTATTGCGAATTAGTAAATGTTAGCATGGCATCACATTAAAATGAGACAGTGACTAGTAAACATCATACCTCCTCAACATCAGCTTGCTGGTATTTTCATTGTGACTACAACTTGTATCATTTAGCTGAAAGATGCCGCTGTGCAGTATATCCTCACAGGGCTGCAGACTTTGTTGTGTGTTGTTTCAAAGTCAGTGTGGTGAGTATTTCAACACAAGCTAAAAATATTTTGTTTGGAAAAAAAGTGAAAACCACAGTTCATTTTAGAGTCATGCCTGAAGGATCATGTGATATTTACCATGGCTGGCAAAAGCTCTAAAGATAGGAGACCTGCAGAAGTGGAAGTGTAGTTTATGCAAGTGTATGTAAATGTATTGTGCCTGGGATTTTAATAGTTATCACACAGTTCATTCTAATTAACATAAGGTTTTCTTTTTTGCAGTAATTTGGCACAGATAAATTAAAAAAAGAGTGAAAGTAATGTTGTGCTGATGTGGTTACGAACATCAGGAAATATAAGAATTTGTTTATGTCAGTAATCCATTAGCTTTTCATGCAATGAGATTAATGCCACACAGTATTAATTCCACCCCTTCCTCATCTCCGGAGTTGCCCAAGCCACATGATATCTGATTACTTACCGAAGCAATCGTAGTGAGTGCTGACAGTATTACAGCTGTCCAGGGTATTAAATCAAAAAATACTTTAGTCTTGCACATAACATTTAAATTACCTTGCGAATTCTGTTTTTGGAGAGTATATCAAGCCAAATATGGTTGTTTTGATGGAGAAAAAAACATAGGTCTTGTTACCGAAAGTGAGTGCCGAAAGTCCACAAAAAAGTCTCTCTCGGGGACAGGGTCGTAAATTCTCCCTTTAACCCAGCCTGGCCTCGTGTGAACCCCCCCGAAGAGATATGTCTATCCACCACACAGCCAAAGGGCTCGTAAAGCATTAGTGAGTGCACACGGCATGGCTCCAAACTTATTCCTGCAGGAATCAAGAGATGAATTCAGTTGATGTATTAGGTGTATGAACTTTCACTTACTTAATTACGTACTCAATTTGATTTTATTATTTATGTTCTCTTAACAGGAAATTTCAACCATTATTCAAGACCTGAAGAGAGTGGAAAGGCAGCTGCTCGGTATATATTTGTTGCTTTGCTTTATTTTTTCATGAACTGTGACACAGCAGATTACACACAGAGTATTTTGCATGTTTGGACCTGTGTTAACTTCAACAATACTCATGTTAAATGTTTGTTCTTCACCAATCTGACAGTAATCGACATGATGGTGGACCCAGACGGCACCCTGGATGCCCTGTCCAATATGGGCCTGACCAGCCCTCTTACGGACCAGAAGATCAGTCCTGGGACTCAGCAGGGGGTGTCGTCATTGAACCCCGGAGCCGGGGCCTCATCCAGCACGCTCTCCTCCTCCAGGCCCGAAGGACTGGCCTCTGATCCCTGTGGACCTCCAGACCATGCAGAGGTGGTAGAGCGGGACCCAGGGTCCCAACCGAGCTCCAGGTCTTACAACTGATCTACCAAGGACATCATACAAAATGCATCTCTTGTGTTGGCTTAACCTGACGCAGATATCAGTGTAAAGTTAGACGTTTTTGGTATCAGACAGAAGGAGGTAAAAGAATGATGCTTATTGTGTGGGAAGGTGACTGCCCTAAGTGTCAATCAGCGTCAGTCAGACTGAACTACCTAATAGCAGCTCTTGGGATGAGAAACATGCTATGAAACCATTACAGTATTAATCAATGAGGTTATGAAGAAGCTATGACATAATATACAGTTACCCATCTGTGTTTTTGTGTTGCAGCTCATTCTTACAATCCATTACCCAGAAAAAAAGATCAGATGTAAAAGTTGAGAGGATGTAGTGTTAAACATGAACTTTCAAAATTCCTGCTTCATTTTTTTTGTTTTGTTTTGTTTTGTAAGTCTCTGACTTTTCAAAAAGCTCATGTTAATCTTGCCATTTAATCACAGGCCTTAAAGTCTTCTTGTTTGATGAGCTTGTCAGTCAGCTGACTCGAGAGCAATGCAGAAACCCAAACAAGAAAGGTGCAATGGTGTGAAAAAAAGATTCAGCAGAGGTGGATGTGAAAAGTGTTCTTCTATTCCGCCATAGAATTATTTATGAAAAATAATTATATTGTTGGCCTGTTGCGACTGCAATCCCCACACCTGTCTCAGTAATGATTTTCCATCAGAAAAGCCCATGTTGCTTATTTACTGGGAAAAGAACTGGGTATGTATAGTATGTACCGGTGTAAATGTTTATTATAGTCCAATGGAAAAACTCCCATCCAAACCTTTTTTCCTGTGGCGATGTCATTTGAATCCATTGTCTCAAATATAAACCATGTGTACTGACAGAAATTATAAAATGAAATGTAGCTCCCAGAAAGGTTTTCCTCTTCCAAATGTATTTTGTCACAAGTGCCCTGGATCAAACAATCATTACAGTTGGAGTTAAGAGAGGTTTTTTTGCACATTACAAAGGTGATATATGTTAACATTCATCTCTGAGGAACCTGGACATGAGGTGCCCCTATGACGCTCCTTTACCATGTTGATGTCCTCGACCAAAAACAAAGCAGGGTGACAGCCAGCTGCCGGTAGGTGAGGGTCAAATTATTTTCTGATCGCAAACAAAATGTTGTGTTTTAACCAGCATAGACAGGGGCTACCTCCAAGTCCTGCAGCTGCATTTTATTGTTACCAATGCAAAGGAAGGATGGACACTGTAATGACTGTAGGTTTTCCAATGTCTTGCCTCATACCAATGTTTACACATGAATGTAACCTGATCAGAACTGTTGAAAAAATTTTAGCCAAAACAACTTTAATAAAGATTAATAATTGCATTTTGTCTTTTAATTCTGTTTGAGCATTTGGAGATTTTTTGTTTGGATGTTTTGTATGAAGTTCTTTTTTTTCTTTGTAATGATGTTAGGTTAAATGTTGACCTTGCAATACCTGCATATTGTTTGTCTCATTTCCAATAAAATGCATGATGATCATGAGCTACTTCATTGATCCTTTTTTCATTGCACTACAGTTCACAGTGCTCATCAAATTTACAGTTTTGAGGATCTCTAGTGAATCTGCTTCTGTGAGTTATTTATAAGATACCAATTTTACATGCAAAATATTCTACCAGGCACTAGAAGAGTACGCATTGATTAAACTACACAACAGTATAGAGCAGTTTAATCTGATTTCATGTCCACCTGCCAACATTAACGGTGCTTACATGTTACATCAATGCATCATGGATCGTTAATAAATTAACGATGGTCCAGTAGTGTCAGGAGCTTAGACATAAAGATTAATTTATGTAACAGTCTCTGGTCCAAGAAGTGTACACACACACACACCAATCTCAGGTGGGGGAAGGTGAAATAGTAATGATGCAAGACGGCTTATTTGAGAAGTTAGATGGATTCTTAAAATGTTATGATACAGTGTGTTGTAGCAACTAACTCAGTGCTCCAACAATGGCAACTGCTTTCACAACTAGAGATTGAAGACATACAACACACATGTTATGGCAAAGGGGAGCCAGAATGACAGATTAGAGGAATATCTCATCAGCCCTACCTGAGATTGGGTACCAAGCCACAGAAAAACAGGATACAGAGGTGAGAGGTTTAACACAAGCTGACCTGAGAAATAAACTGAGAATAAGTCGAGTAACCTTTGAAACGAAAAGATGTGAAGGACACTTCTGAAGGATCCACAGAAGGCAATCCATCGGCCCATAATGTGCAACATGTACACAGTAGCCCAGCTCGTAGCTCAGTGTTCCAACATCCACAAAGCACAGATGAGTCAGTTCA
>JAOXYL010000061.1:6596107-6615629 GCA_028564955.1 Terapon puta
ACCAAGCAAACTTTATAAAAAAAAAGTCCTCCACCTTTCCTCCACCCCTCTCTCATTCCTCTCTCCTCCCTCATTAGGATCTTTCCTTTACTCCCCATACAGTACTGGACCCATAAACAGCAGCAGCTTGCCTGCAGTCAGCAGCATATGTTGTTTTCTGCTATCAGGCGACACTATATTCATCTGTGGGAAAAGGGATGGGAGCAGGAAAGTGTTTGCGTATTTCATTTTTACCTACCGAGACCCTTTAATGCGATTCAGTGGAATAGGGTGAGGCAGAGCTTTACATTCGAAGCTTTATTATGAGGTGGAAGTGAAACGTGAAGGAGTACTCTGGAGTCTGGTGCACAACTGAAAAGCACATTTATTACTGTGATTTAAACACAATGGGGATTAAAGCAGACAATACTGCTGACTTACAGCTATGTCATCAGTCGAAGTTATTAATGGGTGATATAGGGCTGTTTTAAATTCTTTTGTCTTCTCTGAGCAGAACTGAGTGCATGGTGTGTGTGTGTGTTCATGTGTATGTGTGTGTGTGTTCGTGTGTGTGTGTGTGTGTGTGTTCATGTGTGTGTCTGTGTCCCTCGTAATGAGTTCAGAACTGTTTGGTGGTCTTGCTGCAGCTGTCAAACACTGTGGATCACCAGTGGCATATTTCAGCATCCCGCCCCTCGAAGCCAAGCTCAACTGCTTTCCGCCAGATGAGATTTGTTCACAAGGCAGATAAAAGAGGAAGATAAAGAGAGAAGAGGAAGAGGAGGGAGGAGGGGGCTCCGAGCTGCAGCTCTGTATTGGCCATTTGAGCGAGAGGGGCTGGTCTCTCTCCATCTCTCTCTACAGGGAGGCAGAAAATGAGCAGCACACATACAGCTCCCTCCGCACACACACACTCACACTCACACACACACACACACACACACACTTACACGCAGTCTGAGGCTGGAAGAACCATGTCAGGACATGGGACGGACCGGGAGCTGAGGCGCACACACCTTGCAGGACAGTGAGGAACCTGCGGGATGAAGAGTGAAGACTTCAGGCTGGGACAGGCTGAGGGGTGTGTGATGCAGACGGAGAGACAGGCGGACAAAGATGTGTGACTGAGCTGCTGTTTCCCACCTGTCAGAGAAGTTTGAAGGAGTGCTGCTCTCATGGCGGGACCGACCCCACAGGAGCCACTGAAGGTGATGTTAACCACATTTCACTCTGCATCTATTTAACATGTGTTATTATTCTCATTTGGTCTGGCTGCTGGTCTCCATTGCATTATTCATGCATTGATTTATTTGGAAGAAGCCTTATGTTCAGTTCAGTTCAGTTATGTAGCAAAAACATAGATATGTAATATGAACTAAATTAAGGCTGTGACTAATCATTTAAAAAATCAGTTAACTTAGCAATTACTTCTCTGAATAGTTTAATCTATTATCTATCTATAAAATGTGAGACAACAATTAAATGAATGAATGACCATCACAATTTCCCAGGAGCCCAAAAAGGTGTTGTCGGATACCTTGTGTTATCCAAAAAACATTACTAATCCCAAACATTCAATTTTTTCAAACATAAAGGGGGAAAAAAAGAAGATTCTCACCCATGAGAAGACCAAAATACTAATGTTTGTCATTTTCGATGGATAGATTAATTATTTATAATCATTATAATAATTATTATTTTCACATAGATTTTAAACAGATTTGGCATTTGCTGGATAAATTACTTGTGAAAATTGTAGTACATTTTACAAGTACAAGTACATTTTAAGTAATGATTTTATCTATTAAATGTCAAAAACAAAGGGAAAAACGACCTTCCCATTTCTCCAGAGTCCAAATGGACATCTTCAAGCAGCTGTAAAATGTCTATAAAATGGAACAAAATAGTGCATAACGACCATCAAACTTTCTCCCTGCATTACATTTTTCTATTTATTCGCTTCAGACATTCAGTTTACAATTCTATAAAACCAGCTGATGCTCTGCATTTCTGCTCCAGAATGAATTACTGTGTGCTTTGCTGGCCAACTGACTTTCTTCTAATCAAATAACTTAATACTGGATAATTGTGTCAGCTCTGAACTCGGTGCTTCTTATAAAAGGTTATTTGACTGCACTGAATGCATTAAACTCATTGTGTATACAGTGTTATTGTATTTTTCAAGTGATGGAAGTATTGTATCTTACTGCATCAGTAGCTGTAAGAACATTGGCCTGTCTCACTCTGTCAGTCTTCTGCTCTGTGTTATGAGATGTTATTTCCCAGCAGCCATGTACACAACCACGAGTCAAGCGTGGTCCTTGACTTTGCTAAATGTGATGAAGAGCTCAGTGGTCTCAGTGGACAGCAGAGGAGCATAAGGTGCATCCGACTGGCACCACTCTTTCAGCCTCATTGCCTGAGACAGACAGCATAGAGAAGAGTGGGAGATGACAGCATCCTCCATCCCTCATTTTCTCCCTGACTTGGTGCTGAAAAGCGTTTTTTTTTTTCTTCTGTTTGATAGTTAAACCTTAAGAAAGTTGTAGCTGGGAGACATCTTTCTGTGAAAAGGTACTGCTTACGCTACCAAACTCACCCGTGGGATGCAATTCATTTGATTGATCGAAGACAACAAAGTAGAATATGTAATGTGATGCGATGACAGCTTACAAAACCAACACAGCCAAACAGGGCAGGAAATGAGATGGTGAAAATCTGTGGTCGTAAGCAAAACAGAAGTGCCTAACTGCACTTTCAAAACAGTGAAAATCAAGACTCCTTGGGCTCAGCCGGGGCAATAAGCCTGCTCTGAGCACGCTGACTATCACTCCACCTTTATTGCATCCACTGTATACCATATACCGCGCACACATGCATGCACATTAATATACCCTTCAATATTGCTTGTCACAAATGCAGCATTGAGCGTAGCCATCCTGGCACAGAGGTCATAAAATCCCTTTCAGCTGGGATTCGCCTCAACAACAAAGCAGACAGTATAGAGAAAAGAATAAACCAGAGCGTTCGAATGGTCCTTATATCTGAGCTTTAGTGTGTATCAATTTGCCTTCAGCTGGAGAGCGTTCCACTTCACTTGTCTGCTGCTCAGTGGCATGAAGTGGGATTTGTGGAGCTGGAAGAAGTGGGGGTTTGCTCCAGAGTTTTGAATTCCTCTGCTGCCCGGTTGTCAAATCAAGGGGCTGCTACTGACAGAGGAAGACACAGAGTTGTTGCTGCATTGATCAGGAGTCCTATCCTCTAATCAATTATATCGACAGAGGACATTAACATTTAAGGGACAATCATTTTCCTGCTGTACACCGTCCAGAACTGCCATGTCCATGTCATGTTAACCTGATCTATGCCAACAGGGGGACAGTAATTTCAATAGCGCTGATGATCATGCATCCTTCGCAAACTTCACAAAAATAATTTAAGGCTGATTTTTTTTTTTCAATGTGTGTGTATGTGTGTGTATGCGTGTATACAAATCACACAAATCTTCTCCCAGACCCAGCAGAAGTGCATTGCCGTCTTTGCTCTTCTCTGCTGCTTTGCTGTGCTGGTGGCACTCATCTTCTCATCAGTGGACATATGGGGGGACGATGACGGCATCACAGAGGAAAACTGCAGCACAGACTGTCAGTAAGTGTGATGTGATAATATAACAAGACACAAAAAAGGTATATTCTAGTTCTATGAACTGATTGCATAGTGATTCATATATATAGTATCTCTGCATACTATCTTCTTCAGTAACTTATTACCTACTATACAGAGTTATTTAGCAGCCCTATGATTCATTTATGATCAGGTCTCCTTCATTCCTCACTGGTTCCACAACAGTCAGTTGTCAGTGACAGTCAGTTATGTATTTTTTCTTCATTTCTTTTAACATCAAAGTCTTTTGTTCTACATAAACTTTTTCCTTGTTGAGATGATGTCTACATTTCCCACAGTGCAACTCAACTATAAAGAGTGTAGTCCGAGATCTGGATGTGTTTAGTTGCAGCTTATTAAGCTGTTTGCCCCAAACAAACATGAGGAGTGGCCCACACACCCCATAAATCTTTTCATTTTCCAAATTAGAGTCTCAACACTGACTCAACACTCAACACTCAACACTGACTCACATGACGTCATTTAAAGACATTTAGTGCATCAGATTTCACCCATCTTCCTGTGGAGCCACAAACGGTACAATGCTTGTAACTTTTTTTCACAATGCAGTAGAGCTCCTACAGACGTGTAAACCAACTTTACGCTGGTTGCTTCCAGCATCGAGCTCGTGGAGAATATTCCAGACGACCTCTCCTTCCCCACGGATGGCAGACCTCACCTCCCCCTCTCTGTTGGCTTTCACACACTGTTGGACCAGGCACAGCGCTCAGTTGAGGTAGTGTCACCTGTCTGGGCCTTAAACCCCTGGGACCTGGAAACACCGCCAAGCACTGCCAAACAGGTACAAAGTCACAGCAGACAGTCTAAGTTCCTGCAGAACATGAAGCAGCTGCATTTCCCAGGTGGTCTCCGAAAGGGAATGCAATTATTTTCAAGTAAATCTGTATGTAGTCGTTTAATGAGGTTAGTGCTGTTGAGATGTAAGTATTGCCCTTTTAAGAGACTTCCGGAAACGCTGCTCGAGTGCTCAACTCCAGTAATACAGACCATCACTCTCTTCCTCAGGGTCAGCTTTTGTTCCAGAGACTGCTCAGCCTGAAGTCTCGTGGGGTTAAACTGAAGATTGCGAGCAGTCTGGCTAACTCTGCTGAACTGAAGGCCTTGGCAGCACACAGTGAGCGACTGTCATATTTCCATTTTATTGAAGCAATTTGTTATGCCACTGTAGCCAACCTGAATGGAGATTTATACCCCCTAACAATTGCATGACAACATTACTTGGGCTCGAGGCAGATTCCTGTGCTCTATGAAGATTATGTACATGTCTTAAGATAATTCTTTTTGGCTTGTAGCACTATTTTGTCTGTACATAATTTCTGATTGTTTAAAAAAAAAAACTCCCAGATGTACAGATGTAAGTCCATTTATTCTATGTAGCCCCATCCAGCAGCTCCACAGCACGGGTCATGCGACCTTCATGTCTGCCAAACTTCCCAGTGAAGGTCAGAAAATCATGAATGTGCAAACGTACCTGACTGTTTCCTCTCAAAGCCCTTGCCTGTCAGCCCGCCTGCCTGCTTTGCCCACGTGTCCGTCAGACAGACCAAGGCCAACTGGCACATTTCCACAATCCCGTTCTCTTAAACTTTTCACACCACCGCCGCTCTCTGCCCGTCTCTCTATCTCACATCGCCCAGATGCGCAGGTTCACTTCGTTAACATGACAGCTCTCACCCGAGGACGACTGCATTCCTCATTCTGGATAGTGGATCGGAGGCACATTTACATCGGGAGCGCCGATATGGACTGGAGGTCGCTCTCCAAGGTAACGACAAATATCAGCAACATGAGTGTGCGGAGCGAAATCAGAGCAGAGGATGAATGAGCCTCTGCAGTCAGGCGTGGTCAGGTCTGCAGTTCACTTCTGGCCCCAAAACTGCCACAGCGCTCTGTCAGAAATAAAAGCTGGATGTACATAAATTTAATTGAATGATAACCTTGGCACCCCGTGGGGACTTCAAACATAACAGAGAGTCTGGATTAGTTCCACTGTACACCTGTACATCTTTATGCAGTTACCCCAGCAACTCTTAATAGGCATCAGGGATGATTTAAGGTTGCTGTCTGAGGCGGGCCAGAAACACAAGTAGCATTTCACTTTGAATTTAATATGTAATTCACAATAGTGGAGGAACCCGGGAGCATTAGCATACCTCTACTTGAAGTGATTACCTGGCACTTTTCATGCTTCAGTGCTGGCTGGAGGTAGAGCTACTGTTCAGTGTAATTAACTAAGGAGCCAGAGGGAAGGAAGGTGTGGACACATATGGGAATGTGTGTGTGCTGATGCTGGTGAGCCAGCGATAGAGGGCCAGGAGAGAAAACACAGGAGGGGAGCAGAGTGGAGTCGGTCAGAAATTCATCATGCTTTGCAGCATAATAGGCTGAAACCACAGCGTGCTAACCCAAAATATATTTCTGCTGTGTAATTAATGAAGAGAGAATATATTTAGATTGTCTCTTGTTTGCTGTTTTTCTATTTTTAGCCATGTTTGCGGCTCTGTGGATGGCAGTGTCAGCCTGCCGGTTGCTCGGTGCACCACTTCGGTCCAGAGTGAAATATTTCAACAATGACTGGATGGTCTGCCATTAGATTTGAGACATACGAGTTTAATTTGTGGTTGACAGTGACATGTCTGGACTACAGAAAAAAAAATCTAATCCCAAAATGAATATTAAATTATCAAATCCGAACCCTTTATCCTTTATCGCCTGTGCAGTTGACACACCTATACTCTGGACTGCAACTTTTCTGCTGCATCACCTCTTCCTGTGTGCTCCTTTTCTGACACCCCACAGAGGAAGGAGCTGGGGGTGGTGGTGTATAACTGCAGCTGTCTGGCTCTGGACCTCCACAGAGTCTTCTCGTTTTACTGGCAGCTCCACGAGAGAGACTACATCCCCTCCATCTGGTCGAAGAGAGTTACAGCCCTCTATGGGAGGCACGAGGCCCTGGAGCTACAACTCAACGCCACCCCGGCCACTGCTTATGTGTCTGTGAGGAACGACTCTGTGATGTTGCTGTATATATTTGACGTCACCACATAAATTTGTTCTATATAAGATGCACAAACCACAGGTCATGTCTGCGATAAATTCTTAGACTTTTATATGCCTCTTAAGGCACCAATTTCCTGACTCTGGGCGAGATGTCTTTATAAAAGTTTCATTATGGTCTAATAACAGACACACACAGGGGGTGATTAATCATGTTAATATCACGCTGAGGAGCATCTTGACTCTGAATATCTCAGTACCTCAGCCTAATTTGACAGTAATGAATCTTGTTACCCTCCAAGCGACAAGGCGCTTATCACTTGCATTTAGGACATTTATCATCACATAGGGACTAATGGAGCCATGCTGCCACAAGCTGCCGGCAACTCCAACCTGCTCGTGTGCTTCACTTCTTCTGGTGGTGATACATGGCTGGAGAAATGTGCCCTGTTGTTCTTCTTGACAAAATGTTACCTTAATTCTGCATATAACATTTTAGGGAAATGATAAATCCCAATTATTTTGTCCAGAATGGCACATTTATTTTTTAAGAGGTTTGTCAGCTCTTTTGTTTGTTGTCAGCTGTTTTGTTTGTTTGATTGAAATAAACTGAGTTTAAATTTGTCTAAGTCACATGTTTTGTCCACTCTTCAGTTCTGCACTTGTTGCCTTGCCTTGTCTTGTCTTTCTAAAAGTTGAGTAGTGAATGGTGTATCCTTTCCGCAGACCTCCCCTGAACTTTTCTGCTCTAAAGATCGCACCAGAGATGTGGATGCCATCTATCAAGTCTTCCAGAGTGCAAAGACATTTATCTTCATATCCGTCACAGACTACCTCCCTCTGGTGAACAGGAGTTTCAGAGGAACCTCAGTCACAAGGTACATGAAAACTCTATATTCACACTGTCTTGTGACAAATAAACGTCATTATTAACTACTTTAAGGCTGCAAATGCATGTCTGATTACAGTGGTTATATCTATATATAGGTACTGGTCGTCCATTGATGAGATGATCAGAGAAGCTGTGGTTCTGAGAGGAGTCAGAGTTCGCCTGCTGATTAGCTTCTGGAAGAAGACTCACCCCCTCACCTTTAACTTTGTCACCTCCCTCAAGTCGCTCTGCCTGCAGCTGCACAACTGTTCATTAGAGGTGGTACGTAAATTAACATGATTCCGCCAGATAGGTTTAATGCAAGCTTTAGTTTAGTATTTGTGGTGAATTTGTAGACATGGGACCTTTATCTATTGATTTTATTTGACTTTTTTGCAGAGGTTTTTTAGCCACAAGGAACAAAAGGATGACATTCAATATGGACTCAACCACAACAAGTACATGGTGACTGATAATGCCGTCTACATCGGTAGGAAATGTGTAATATGTCTGCAACCAATTCACTGCATACTGAATGACATTACTGTCAGTTTTATTTTCATTTATACACTTTCAAGGTATTTCAGAACACTTGCATTGATTTCATTTGAATTGCTAACATTACATAGTACTTTTCGAAAGAATGAAATAGGCTCATCCACTTTCATCCACAAGTTGTCAAACATGGGGCGGCAGCCATTAGACAGTTGGCTTAGCCTTGATAAAAGACTGCTAAGAAGGAGAACAAACGGACCTGGCTTTGGGGGGGGGGGTTTGGACTAATTCTGACTAGCCCTCTCCAATCTGTAGTTTAATATTTAACAGACATTAACGCATATCTGTATCCTCTGAAAATGGCATAAATCTCCTCATCGTGAACTATTACAGTACATTGTCTTCTCATTCACACAAGACATACAAGGCACAGTACTGGAGCTCAAAGTCCCGTTTTCCTGTTTGTCCACAGGCAACCATGACTGGGTTGGGAGTGACTTTGCCATTAATGCAGGAGTTGGGCTGGTGGTCAAGATGAAAAATTCTCTTCAAGACAGGGGAGTGACAGTCCTGGAACGTGTAAAGGCCGCTTTTGAAAGAGACTGGAGGTCTCGCTACGCCAAGAGCCTGCAAGGAAACAAAGATCAGCAGCACAAATACAGAAACCTGCAACAAGCCAAATCTCACATGGAGCCTAAGGATGAGAACGAGTGGAACAACCCTTTATAAGCACAGCTTGTCTCTCCCCCAAAGCCACTTGAGGCTGATTTTCCTAAATATGTACACAATATGAGAATGTGACTGTTAGACTTGACTTTCATTTCATGCCATGACCTTAATAGATTCAATTATAGTCTGCAGATACAATGTCGAGGTAATATATTGATTCTCTGCACTTGTTACAGTAATACTATTGAACTACTTCAGTAACTGTTGACTGTTATATGAGCATGCTATGCTGCATGACTACTGAAAGCAATATTCAAATTCAAACTATATACAGGACAAGCAATATGCTGATTATAAAATCAATATGCGCTAGGTGAAACTTATTTAGATCTATAAACATATCCAATCAATCAAAGAAACTATTACCAAAACTAATCATATTTAGACTTCAATGATGATGATAGTTTGGATTTCCAGTTTTCATGTTTATGTTTTATACACTTTTGAACACCTTTTAGATTTGCATAGCATTTAACTTCAGTGTTGTACCGCCTGCCACTGTAATGAATTCATTTTCTTCACTGACACACACATGCAGCAGTATGCAGTAGATTGACAGATGTTTATCATCTCATTGAAAATGTTCATCTCTATTTATAAAGTGGACTTTTTTTCGATTGTTGTTGTGTTTATTTCGGCATCATTTCACTCGGAAGCATAGAGTGCCCAGCATTTCTACACAATTTCCACCCAAACAAACAAATCATCCAAGCAAAAGTCTTTTTTCATTGGAGAACAGATGAAGAAGGAGGTCTCTTTCCCCCTCATGCACCTGCAACAGCTACTGATAACACAAGTTCAGGACAGTTTCAGGACAGACAGACTGTCATACCTGTGTTTTGCCCCCTCCTCAATTTGTTTCCTGCTTTACAGAGTTGAATCAGCAGTGACTAGTTCAGTGCTGATCCATCATTGTTCATATTATCCTTTGATCAGCACCACTAACAAGCTGTGAGTTAGTTACCAGAGGGCATCTTGTTATGTGGAATGGAGATGTTTAGATGTGAAACAAAAGGAGGCCTCCTGAAGCACAGAATCAGGAGCTACTGCTGGGTTAATATCATTACATCCTTCACAGTTTTATTGTAGTGAAAAAGACTTAGATGCATATACAATGCAGAGGGAGCTATATCTAAGTGAGAATAATATATTCCTTTTGAACTACACCCATAAACACATTGAATTATTGTAGAGTTAGCGCCACCTGCTGGTAAAACGCCACACCTCCACCACGGCCAACAAATGACTGCTGCACCAGATAGAGTCCAGGACATTCATTCAGTTTGACATGAAGTTTGTGATGTGACTCTGTAATGACCCGGTGCTGGCTGCATTAACCAGATTTGGCCAAAGCTGGACAGACAAACTCCAAAACAAGTCGATTAAGGACATACCCTGACATAGTGTGCTAGCAAGCAGTGGCCTACACATCTCCCACACACACACAAAGTTAATAACCCCATTGGAGTCAATTTATGTTCTAGTCAGTACATTGGATGGACTACTTTATGTGAAATAACAGTAAATTATTGGTTTTTAGCACTAAAAAGTGGACTATATACTTGGCTGGTGACTGAGGGAAATGTATTATAAGAGAGACATTTTTTAAAAAAATTATATAGTCATTTTAAAATTGATCATTATCATTGTATCATTGAAGGTAAAGGTTTTTATTTGTAAATCAGATAAAAAAAATAATTGAACATTCGAAACTAATAAATGAATAAATCAGAAATCACAAATACTTTATGTCTATAACTTATAACCCGGTGTTGTCATTATTTTTTCCACTTCATTTATATTAATAGGGGCAGGCAGATAAAAGACCTCTATATACTGCAATATAAACTTAAGCCTTCAACATCATCATAATGTAGACATAAAGACACAGCATTACAACCCTGACACAGCTGTTGTTTTTTATGTAGTTATAAATGTATTTCTATTTAAATGTGCTGTTATAGATCATAATCTGGTATAGATTCATTATCGCAGTAGTACAGTGTAAAACCATAGTGTAGGAATAAGTTTGTTAGTGTGGTATTAGAGGTTTGCTTCCAGCCTCTAACACCAGGTGGCGCCACAGCTCCGTCACAGGCCGCGTCCTCTGGCAGCCAAAGTTTGGCAGGATGAGTTTGTATTCAGAGGAAGAGCCCCATCACATCCAGGGCTGTCTGTCCCGGGTAAAAGGTGCACTCGTTTAAATCATTTTCAAACATTTTCTTTCTTTCTTTATTTATTTATTTTTACTAAAATCACTTTAAGCTAGAACCATAAAGGAACTTTACCGGAAATGAAAGGCGGGTTTGTGGATGTTTGAGTGCTGCGGCGACATTTAAAGGTGCTTCACGACGATAAAAGATCATTTCCTTTAAGAGCTACAGTTGTCATACTTCCCATGGCTCCTTGCTGGAGAGTGTGTGTGTGTGTGTGTGTGTGTGTGCGCCGATGCTTTTGTTGTTCGGTGTGAAAGAGAGGCTGCTGCCGATGGGGAGGGGCGGGGGCGCCGTCGCCATGGTAACAGATTAAAGGCGAAGATATTTCAGATGGCTGTTTTACCAGTCGGGCTGCAGCGGCTACAAAAGTGCTGAACGGGGAGGTGGAGGAGGAGAGGGGGGCACACCGTGGGGTGGGCTCATGAGCTTTACGTTGTTTATGATTTTTTTGTTGTTTTTTTTAAAGTGATTTATTGGCTAAACTGTCACTTTGGGTTGTTTAATGTTGTTAAAAGAATCACTCCTCCATCAGATGTAGCCGTGTGTGTGACGCGCAGGGAGGCTGTCAGGAGGAGGAGGAGGAGGAGGGCTGTGTGTGTGGAGAGGAGGGGAGGGGGGCAGATGCCTTTGCAGCAGAGGACCGAGGAGGATGTGAGTGTGAGTGTGAGTGTGTGTGTGTGTGTGTGGTGTTGCGGGACAAAATGCGGACAGCACCGAGCTTCAAACCGGGCCGATCAGCTGGAGGTAGCTGAAATCTGCTGCAGGAAAACACTCAACTAGTTTGAATGAGGAGGGAGGAGGAGGAGGAGGAGGAGGAGGGGAGGAAGGTGGGGAGCGCTTGAATGGTGCACTTCTGCAGGACTGGCTCACTCCTGAGGAGCATGTAGTCACCGGGCTGCCGTCCGCCTCTCCTGCATCCAAACAGCTGGGACACTCAGTCTGGGTTCACCCCCCCCACACACACACACACACACACGCCGAGCTCGCTCAGGATGGACGGCGGAGGGTTTCTGCCCTGCCTGGATCAGTTCATGCTGAGCCCACTCGTCACTTGGGTGAGTAATGCAGCAGGCTCTGCCCTCCTGCCCCCACGCTCTCACGTCCGCCTCTCATCCTGCATTTCTCCCTCCAGGTGAGGACGTTCATGCCACACGACGGGGGCGCGCACTTGGACTTCTCTGAGCTGCTGGACGGGGTCCTCTTGAACGACATAATGACAGAAATGTGAGTCGCCTCGGTGCTGGCTTTCGTCGTATTTCTTTTGTCACATTTCTAATCCAGGTTGCGAGCGCTGCCCAGATGGACAGTCAGATTATCAGCCTGTGTTTTGATGCTGTCGGCTGCCACAGATTTGATAGAGCACCTGTCATCGTGACCGGCTGAGAGGTTGAAAGGGGGGGAAAGATGGGGTGAAACGTCAGTGGCTGTTCATCACTCGAACTCTAGATATCATCCCAGTAAAAATCCTTTTCTCTTTGGGGATCAAATGAAGAAGTAAGTCTCTTTTCCCCCGCATGCATCTGCAGCAGCTACTGATACAGTATCAAGCATCTGCTAACATCCTCGTCCCGCCGGCAACAGTGCTGGCTTTGTCACTCTGCAGCAACAAAAGGGATCTTTGTAGTCTGCAGATATCTTTAAATTCAACTTCCTCGCTACTTACAGGTTAGGAGCTCTCAAAAGAAATGTTAGATTTGAGCACAAACGTTAGAGATGCACCGCCGGATGCTGAGGGACATCACCTGGGAAGAATGGGCCAGATCTGCCAAGACATGAGCGACATCATAGAGACTGTCAAGATGCTACTTAAGAGATTATGATTTGGGTGCCTTATGTTCTGGGGGAATTACCCTTATCCATAAGAAACACTAACTCAGGATTCTCAGGCAGTTTGCACCAATACTTCCTTTAGTGTTGGGATTAAATTGTACCTCAGATGCTACGTGTTAAAAGAAACTGAAGAGTTGCAAAGACAGGGTTAAAAAAAAACCCAAAAACCTGATGACCCAATGCACTTGTGGATAATGCTGTCTAGCCACCCCAAGTCTACAGTATCCATTCATCCCACTTATCCCCCAGGGTCACAATAACCAGCTCCAAATGCAAAACAATGCTGCGCCGAGGGGAGGGGACGAGGCGGGATAATCTCCTGGATTGGGAGACCCTCTGGGATTAGGGCCTTGTCGCTGGTGTTTAGCGGCACTGGGACACAGATGGGAGGGAGGAGGAGGCACAGAAACGGGACAAACAGCACAGAGGCGGAGGCAAGCGGACTGAAAGTGGGATGCACCGGGCGACAGGGCACCGCCGCTTTCTGCTCCGTTATGTCTCTCAGCCTGTCTGCCTTTTGCCCACGTATAGAATTAAACTCATCCACCACTTGCTAGCAACCCTTGTCTGCCCACACCAGGTTTCCTGACCTATTTAAGAGCACAAAGGTCCATGAATGACAACATTTCGGCCGTAATGTATCGCAGTTCAATGCCAGACTACAGTAGGTCTGAGCCAACAGCCCGAAGATCCAGTTAAAGGGTTTTCTCTGGGTGGAAAGTCTCATGCCACCCCATTTGGCTCGAAAACAGTTCGACTGAAAGGAGTGACGTCACACTGGCTAAAGTTAGGAATGAATAGAGACCTCATACATGTTTTCATGCCGATCCCCGAGCCAAGACTTTCACCAGCTCGCAGCTTCCTCTCGCTCCACTCCGCTGACAACCGTTTGTTTGTTTGTGAAGAGCAGAGAAATGTCAAGTGAAATGCCTCTGTGTGGTGTCGTGTCTTCAGAAACCCGTCGCCCACACCTCAGGCTGCAAACAAAGCCAGCAGAGACCCAAGTCACAGGATCCAGAACCTGAACTTCCTGGTGCAGCAAATCAAGACGTATTATCTGGTGAGTTTTGGATGTTATATAAGGAAGCTGAGCTACAAGTCCCTAAGCTTTGCATCTCCCTGTACACGGGATTATGATATCTGAACATTTGCTTTGGACCTCCACAATTCCACCCCGGTCTGCATCATCCATCACGCACACGCTGGCTCACACATGCGCAAAGCAGAGAGTTGGTGGCACTTGTGTCCCAGCAGATCAGCCGGCTCTTCTTAAGATGCGTGCCCTAAATATCAGCCCTGTGCGCATCTGTGTAATCAGAACGGGGGCGAGTTTAGAGCACGGCAGAGAGTCGCAGTAAAGCTGCAGCCAGAGCCGCAGACAGAGCACACATAAAGTCACGAGATTCATCCAGACCCTGCTGATGTTGGATTTTCTGTCTGTGTCAAAGTAATTAAGTAGAATTTGGGGCTAAACTTTCTTTTTAGAGCTGTTAGGATCAGATCAGCACGGCAAGGGCATGTCAAAGACTGATATCCGTTATCATCAGTGTTATGTCTAACCACTGTTTCTACTGTAGTGGGTAAAGTTGGGTCATTTACATCTCTCTGAGGGCCGCTTAACTGGGAGGAAAAACATCAGGGTTCAGTCATGTCTGCTTCTTGCTGAAAAACATCTTATCTGAGACAGACTGATTTTAGATGTGTCTCTGCTTGTTTTAAAATAACTCTTAATCAAGTACAGTACAGTGAAAGTAGATCTAGGGCAGCTCTTTTATCTTTTAACTGTCGTCACACATTGACCATGTCCACTGTGGCCCCACTTTCGTTTATGTTGTTAGGTCAGCTGAAAGACTTTATTCTCCAGTAGTCGAAAAATAAGAGCGTCTACAGCCATGCCGGCAGCTCCTCTGTGAGGATGTACTTTAGCCCAGCAGTGCTTTGAGCTGCACGCTCAACAAGCTAACATGTTTACAGTGACACATGTTCACCGTCTTGGTTTAGCAAATTTTGATAAGAGGGTGGTGCTACAGAGAAAGTTGAGGCATCACCAGCTTTATAACAGTTTATCCTAAGGGAGACTTGGATCGCTGTATTCAGCTGTTGAGGTGACACCTGCCTAAAAACAATTGTCAGCTTTACGGCCACAATCCAAGTTTCATTATGCTGCCGAAAACAGTTGCACACTCCATAATCTCACATAACCTAGGGAAGGATGAGAGGATGATGGGAGGTTTGTGGCCAGCCCGTTGAATTTTCCTTAAAGGGTCATTATGACAGTCACTGGAAAATGTGACCGTTGGTGCAGGTCGGACTGTATTCCATCAAAGACTAAGTGACTCCAGTCAACTTTGGCATTCCTGGCATATGGGAATTAGTAATAGTTTCCTGAACATTACACAGTGACTGTTTCCTCATTAGGTGCTGTTAACAATCACTCTTGCACTGCACACATGCACCAGCACAGGCCACTTGTAGCCTGATACAAATCAGTACCAGACAGTTTTGGTGGATTTCACCGCTGCGTCAGGGAAACTGGCTCTGTCATCGACCCATTCAGGGGAACGCATTGTTGGCCGCGTTTCTATACATGTGTTTAAGCAGCCGCTATGTGCTGTACATACATACGTCCCCGTCCATTCAAACACTTTGGCTCGACCCCAAGAAGCGTTGTATTCTGCCCTTGTTTCACTTCGGCCTAAAATGTGCTTATCTTCTTCTTTTTGTCGACCCCTCATCCCCCTCTGTTTCTCTTTTTCTCTATTGCAGGATAATCTGAGACAACTGATCATGATTCCTTTGCCAAACGTGTTGCTGCTTGGCAGGACTCCCTACTGTGGTATGCTTCTTTGAAACAGCTCAGAGTACTTCCTCTCCTCTCTATTGGAGCTGCTAAGTCAGTACATGGCTGGAGGCCTGATAGGTCTGTTTGCTGATTGGCTGTTTGCAGTACACTGGCTTAATTAACAGCTTTAAGAGAAGTCAATATTTCTAATACATTAAATTATGTAATCTAATCTTAATTTTAAATATGAAACTAAAGTGATACTGGTAGGTAGTTTTTTTTTTAACCAGAAAAGCAGCACTGAAGTGTGAGCTTTTTCCTTACAAACAGACTGCTTCAGCTCTTTCTGACACAGTTTTTATTCAATTGCACTCAATCAATCTGATAACCACACTGGCTTGTGATGGTAAGGCTTTGGCAAGTGGTGACCCAAATTCATCGGCCAGTACTTGTTTCAACCAGCAACCCTCACTCCTTCAACCTGATAAGATCTATTTCAGATAATGAACCTTTTTTAACTCCCCACAGAACAAAGTCTGGAGGAATTAAAGAAACTTTTGCTGCTGCTGTTGGGATGTGCAGTCCAGGTAATAGCACTAGCTATCTGGTGGTGTGTATGTGTGTGTGTGTGTGCAAAGCCTGACTCTAAGGGCCAAGGAGATCTGAATCTGTTTACATTTTTGTCGCTAGTGTGAGAGGAAGGAGGAGTACATCGAGAGGATCCAGACGCTCGATTTTGACACGAAAGCCGCCATTGCTGCACACATTCAGGAGGTACCTCTTATATCTGTTGACAAATGAAGGGTGATGTAGAGACAGCAGGTCCCACAGCCGGCGCAGAGGGTCATGTGACATGTTATTTTTGTTAGCAATATGAGATGCTGCTTACTGTGCATAGACTCCCAGGAGGATGGAAACAGCTCCCTTTCATCATTGACTCTACATCCGATAACTTTTTAAATGTACCAATACAAGCCACAAATATATTCAAATAATTCAATGGTAATGATTAATTGGGAACTGAGAGAAGCAACTGTGTTCCACGTGCCTTTTGGTATTCTTTCGCATCATACTAATTCAGTGCCCCTCTCCCTGTTTCCCAGTTGACCCACAGTCAGGAGAACGTGCTGGATCTGCAGTGGCTGGAGTCCGGTGATGTGCACCCTGATGAGCTGGAGGCCGCTGCGAGGAACATGGCCACACACCTCCGACACCTGCTGGACCAGAGGGACGCACATCTGGAGGTGTTCGAGATTTTTTTTCATCCTTTATTGTGATTGTTTTAGAAATACGTAAAAACGGCATGTATTCTTGTCTGAACTTGTATTAATACAAACATTGTCTGTACATGAAGTTGTATTTTAGGTATTAAGTGGCTAAAAAGCGTGCATAGTGTGTCATGAAAACTTTGTACACAGTAATAATTTTAATCCACACATTTTTTCACTTCTGTAACATAAGTTGGGTACTTTACGTGTCCTTTTGCAGTCTATAGCTGAACTAATGCAAGAAAAGGAAGGTGTGGTCAGCCTGCTCAATAGCCCCTCCAGCCCGCAGTCTGCCAGCTACTCTCCCAGCATGCAGCAGCAGCAGGTGGGGACTCAGCAACACCTGGCGGTGGAGCTGGCTGACTCTAAGGCCAAGATCAGACGACTCAGACAAGAGCTGTAAGTACTAAGTGGACAGAGCAACAACAACAAAAAAGATATAGTTTGTTTACAATACTGGTTTACAAAATCAGGAAAAACAGAAACAAAAGTAGGGAATAGGAAAACTAGATCTAAATATAAAATCCTATTTTTAGCACAATTAAAGATAAAATGACGATGAATAAAAAGGGAAATGTCCCTTGTTAGATTTTAAATTCATGAGAGGATGATTAATTTGAAAAAAACATTCCCAAGTCCTGTGTTACAGCTTAAATTCCTGTATTACTGCAAATCAGTATACAAACCACCAGGAAATATAAAGCAGTAACGACAACTTAGGGATAATCTAAAGTAACATTTGCAGAAATAATGATACACGTTTGCTAACTTAAGCATGTGATATAGGCAGCATTGTTGTGTCGCATTTTAATTAAAAAGGTGAAGAATCCACCTCTATCTCTCTGTGAGTTCCACCAGTTCACCTTTTTTCTTCTAAAATCATATACAGAGTAAAGCAAGTCACTGGTAGAGGTGGTCTGTTCGCACAGTAAGTGATTGTAAGGTCGTCTTTTAGTATAGTATTTTTCCTGAGGAGTTTCTCTTCAGGAGGGCTGTTGGTAAAGAATGAGCCTTTCCTCTAGGGACCTGCCAATCGAGAGTGAATGAGAGGCAGAGAGGGAGAGAGGGAGATACGAGATGCCCTGGGGAGTTTGGCCCACATTACCGCCTGCTTGGCAGGTTCCATGGCTGTTCACTACCACTGACCCACATTGCCTCTGAGTTACAGCGGATACTGCATGTGCGCACACGCACACACACGCACACACATACTCCCCCTTATCCGATCAACATCTCTCTCGTGGGGATGTTCGGAGTCACATACTGCTGCCTCTGAGCAAACACAATATCACTTAAAGCATCAATATGGCTTGACTTTGCACTTTTGAATGACAGTTCTTTTATGTGCATATGTACATGTGAACCTGAAACGCTCTTCCCATCAGGCATCTGTTTCTCTACAACAAATGGGAGAAAAAATAGATATCGGTTTATGGAGCTTTGCGCTGGAAGCTTTATGTTGTATTTGTTGTATTTATTTAAATATATATCTAAAGCATAAAAATAGCAACACACTAACCAACCTGCCCGTTTGTCTCTCTGCACTGCATGTCTGATCCCACCAGAGAGGAGAAGAGTGAGCAGATGCTAGACTGCAGACACGAGCTGGAGAACGTGGAGGCAGAGCTGAAGAGGATCCAGCAGGAGGTTTGAAGAGTAGTCTGCAGCTCCTTCTGATGGTGACACACAGTGACCTCCTGAACACCCTGCAGATTATACAGATTATGGCCCGCCATACTTTTCTGCAGAGCAGTGCTTAATGCCAGCAAATTTAAACCTCTGAACTCTGACTCAGAGATACAACTAAAGCTCATATGGATTTGTCTCAACAGGAAATCTCTGTTTTCATCAACAGAATGTTTATTTCTGATTAAAGCAGCATCCATTGGGGTTTGTTTACCACTTCGGGGCAGCTAAACAAAAAAGCACAATATTCAGCACCTTAGTCTAAATGTGGGACATCTTTGTAAACAGCCGCTTACTACACATCCAGCAGACACGGAGCAACATTAGCATTCATTTGGAGTCGTGTTTCTGGCTGCCTGATGAATGTAAATTCAATATTCACCCCCTATTTAGCTTTCACCAACTCCTGGGGGAAGTATCTGCTCTTTAGCTGCTAAATGCTCCACCAGCTAGTTGGTAACTTTGTCTATAAATCCTTTGGTACTTTGTCGTAGTAACCAAAACAAGGTGGGACTAAAATCTCAAGGGTCAGAGGGAACTGCAGAGTCTGCTGATAATTATCTGTAGATTCATCAAGATTCTCACAATACATGTACTCATTTGAGGTATTGTTGATATAAAAACATTACTCAGTGCAACTTTAAATTCCAATTACACAAACAACTGACTGTGAAACAAAACATACATGTTAGGAGACATTTGAAGACCTTCAGCTTTATAGATGAGTTGAGAAAGAAAGGTGCGTTTATTTTAGGTTTTTGCCTCAAATCACACCTCTGTCCAAACTTTCACCAGAACTCCCAGCTGCTTGTAGACGCCCGCGCAGCCCGCACCTACCGGGACGAGCTGGACGCCCTGAGAGAGAGAGCCATAAAGGCGGACAAGCTGGAGAGCGAAGTTGGACGCTACCGAGAGCAACTTCACAAGATGGACTTTTACAAGGCCAAAGTGGAGGTCAGTGCCATCTTGCTTTACCAGTAAATAT
>JAOXYL010000061.1:6632528-6651763 GCA_028564955.1 Terapon puta
CAACACACACACTCTCTCTCGCTCTCTCTCTCTCTCTCTCTCTCTCACACACCCACACACACACACACACACACACACACACACACACACACACACACACACACACACACACACAGCCCTGACACTGGGAATATTAAGGTGGAAATACAAGCTTGTGTTAACCAGGGGTGGAAAGAAAACTGTTTATATGACAAGAAAAGTATTTGTAAAGATTATTCATTATAAAAAACAAAATTGTTAGCTCTGATTAAAAAAAAAAAAAAAAAACAGGACTTAAGTCTTCAAGTTCATCTGACTTGACTGTGGTTCTTGTCTTGGTAAGTCAAACTCAAGGGTAATTCTTTTTACTGTAAACAACCACTGAGGGTGGGAAATAACAATGAACTTGAGCAGCAAAAAGTACAAATACTCAGACAAGAAGCAACATTAGCACACCATCCACCTCTGATTCTTACAGTCCCACTTATTACCACACAGCTACAGAAGAGTAGCAGATGAATATTGGTTTACATTCATAAATACGTAGCATATACATAAAATATCCATAAAGCATTCAAATGAAAAAGAGTCCTCTCACCAACTGTCTGGTGAGTTTACAAAATTCCTGTTAAGAACCGCAACACGACTGCAGCACTTTCGGAAGGCAAAACGCCACGTGAGCAAACAATCTGTACATCTGAGTTTGTACAAGGTTTCCTCATCAGCACCAAGCAATTTTTTAATTGCCCCTAGAGATTTGTAGATTCAAGCTAATCATGCTGTTGGTGGTTTAAGAAGGTTAACGTGATGATGCAACAGAGGTTATGAGATCTAGAAACAGAAAATGGCCTGAGAAAGTCAGCAGATGTTCACGCTGGTGACTGATAGAGATTGAGGGCAAATTCATTTGGGCTGGAATTCAGGGGTGCCGCAGGACGTCTTCAAAACAAGACAACTTGGCTCAACTTTGCCCAACCGCTTCACAGGCAGAGTACAACTGGACTATGAGGGTTTGCCAATGGATAACTTGTGACCTTTTCTCAAGTTAGGTATTAGTCTGTCCTGGAAAAACACACCCTTGACGTTCATGACATTCAGAGTTTTTAGTTTGAGGTTGCAAAAGGATGTTTCTACACAGACAAGAGGACATAAGACACAAGTAAGTTGTACACCAAAGCAGGTCTCCCAAGACATTCAAGACAACAAACATAAGAAGCCCCTCTCTGAGATCACTTACCAAGCACAGACCAAAACAACAAGCACATACAGAGTATTTACAACTTTAGTCCAAGTCCAACTTTAAATACAATAAACGTTCCTTTTTCCTAACTAATGTCCCTCCACGCATCTGTAGTGTTGAGGTGAGCGATAATCCTTGATTCACATCCGTTGGTCCCAGGAAAACATTTTTCTTCATCACATTGAGCCTCTGTAGCAAAGAGTACGGGCAAACAGACATCCAGAAGACGCCCTCAGCAAAGAGAACAGAAACCAACCCAACCACCCAAGTTGGTCCAAATGTCAATCCAAAGGTCGATGTGAGTTCACAGCTTTCTCCGTTTCTGTTGACGATTGCTGGCAGCTCTCCATGCTCCCCTGTGCCTTTCGTGACCTCTTGGAGCAACAACACCTTTACTACTGGCCCTATGGAGGCAACCATCAGTCCAATCTTTCACTATGAGATCTTACAGTTCCCCTTTGAGGATGACGAGGAGTTCTTCGGAGGACTCTGTGGAGGCCTGAAGGACTTTGAGCGCTTGAGACTGTTGGCTTTGCTTCCGCCGCTGCTTCCACCTGAGGCTGCGCTGTTGGCTACTGAGTAGGAGCGTCCATGCATCATAACTGCATTCATACCATTGGCCATGGAGAAAGATTTGAGGTGGGACTTGATGGCCACAGGGAGGGGCAGTTTGTCAATAAGATGCACCGGTGTACAGGAGACGATGGAACGGCAGCACAGATCTTGGAGGCTGAAGACTGTGGAACGAAAAAAGGGAGAATATGGATGTTACAATGGCCAGTCAGATCCTACCTCAAGTTTACCTGCTGGCATGAGACATCAACAACACACCTTTTCAGGTTAGTCATAGACTGCACCATTTGGACACTATAAAAAGGCAGGAGAGTTCTTCAGCATTGAAGCTGGAAATAGCTTAACACGTGATTTGGTAAATAATAACGTAGTTCCACCATGTGACCCCACAATGAGATGCTTGTGTTGTTACATTTTCTAACCATTTAATCACCAAAAAAAAGCCAAATAAAATAAATAATTACAGAGTCCGCAACTTCACAAATTAATTTTTGGAAGGACAACGCATGAAACAAAAACAAAATAAACACGTTTCCTTATACTCAAGAAACAATGCCCTGGTTACTAATCCAGAGCTTGTACTGAATAACTTTCACTGCCAAATGTTCTTTGTTATTTGTAACAAACTGTTTTTCCATACTAGACTGAGAAAACTGAAGATGAGGATGATTGATGAATGATTAACCAGCTCACCTCTGTTGGGCCTCCAGAACTTCTCCATCCCGTGCCTCATCAACACGATGCGTGAAAGCTCTGTGAAGGATTCAATGACGTTGAAGTTGCACAGCGGACTGACCTCAAAGAAGGTCATGCTGTTCTTTTCAGCGTAAGCTCTTGCCTGCTCCGTTGGCACCTGACGCTTAAACGCCAGGTGAAGCCGATTGCCCACAAGGATTCTGGGAACACCAGGGGCATGCTGATGGAAAGAAAATGTATTGTTATATATGATGTTAGTTTTAACACATTCTGTTGCATTTCTAAAGCAGGATTTCTAAGTGTTATCCTAAACCTCTTACTAATAGTTGTACTAACTGATAAAACAATATTCTTTCTCAGGATGAGCTAGATATGGACACACAAGAAACATTTCCTCTGCTTATTTGCAAAGCATTACCTCATCAATTTCCCGGATCCAGCGGTCAATGCCATCAAACGACCAGCCGTTGGTGATGTCATACACAAGTAGGATGCCCTACAGGGTGACAGCAAAATGTGTTGAGATAATAAACAGAATTTCAAAGTGAGGTTACAAACACACACAAATCAAAACAGCTCTACAACTCCTCACCTGAGCTCCACGAGAGTAAGACCTGAAGATGGTGCAGAATCTGCCTTGCCCTGATGTGTCCCTGTTGAACATACATACACAGACACAATTAATCAAATACACTGTGAGATTCCCACAGCCATCATGGCCTTCACTTCAAGTTTTAAATGGCTAAAAACACCTACCATAGTTCTAATTTCACTCTTCTCCCATCCAGCAGAATTGTGGTGGTCTTGTAGTCAATCCCTAAAATCAAACACAAAAAGTTACTTAATGCTCTTGGATTTTTACTTAATCAAAGGGACAGAAGCTGATAGAGTTTCTCACCACTGCTGTAGGCATATGGAGACTCAACTGATCCGTCTTGCAAACTGTCCAAGATTTCTCCCTTTCCCACATCACTGTCTCCCACCAACAGGAACTTGAGCAGATAGTCATAGCTCTTGACAGGACTGCTCTGGGTACCCATCATCCCACGCATTGGTCCCACGATCACAGAGAGCTTTTTCAGCTCGCCAGACGTCCACGGTTCAGGTCGAGGGACAAACCGCCACCACCAGTAGCAGCAGCTAAAACTTGGCGATGTTATGAGATGAACTGGTTTACATCGAGTCTTCCCTCTATAACTTCAGACACGTGAAATATTTCCCCCGGCTGCAGAGTGATGAGCAGAGGAGTCCAGACAGCGCCGATGAAACGTGAACGCTCACACTTACAATCAAAACAACCTCAACGAGCTGCTAGCTGGCTTGTTAGCTAGCCAGCTAACGCAAACGAAAATAAGTCATTCTGGAACAAACAGAGGATCTAAAGTGAACCCGAGGCGGCTCGGTGCCCCACAAAGCGACCTTCTAACAAACAAAACACCGCGTTTCGACTGTTTATGGACGAAAAGGTCAACAAGGGATGTTCAGCTTCCGACCACAGCGCAGAACCAAGTGGACTGTGCTGGAACTTCCTGGTGTCGACGTCATCATACACGTAACATCCGGAGATGATATTTAAAAATAAAATCAACATAAAACGTTGTTTCACAAATTAATCTTAATTTACTTTTATTTTACTCGCGAGATTTAAGGTCAATTCACTCACAATTGTTAACTCCACCCCATTTTGTTTTTTTTATTTTGACTCATCTTTTGATCCAGGAAGTTACATTGAGACTCTCTAAGTCAGCTGTGTTAATCAGTTGAGTTTTTAGTTTAGGTTTATTGTAATTTTATATTACAGTGCATTTCATATATGATAGGATTTTATTGAAATTTAGAGAGATGCTTTGTTGCTACCCATCGGGTACTGAGTCAATTAAACTTTATTTTCCAGATTACACCATCAAATTGAAATGGATACGGAAAAGTCACACAAAATGTCGGACTAAGACCCTCTCTTCATAAATCCACACAGCTGTATGACAGAGAGAAGTATAACCAGTTGAGGACAATTATTATTGGGTGGATGTCATTGGTTGCGCTTGATTGGCATTTGCAGCAGCTGCAAAGCCCCTAGAATACAAAAGCCAGGTGAAACCTCGCCATCATTCATATAATAGGTGAGGGGTCAGCCTCAGTGAGAGACAGCCACTGGAGTGAAAATGGAGCTAATGCGTGCTGGGCTTTCCCTATTGCTGTTTTGTTCTGCCTACAGTTATCGTCTCAGAAGTGGAGGTGGCTATGGCCTGTTTGTGCAAGATCCTGAATTAGAGTGGGAGAGAATGGGGACCGTGATAGGTGAAGATGAGACTGAAGCCCCTGCACCCAAATCCAATTTCTGGCGGAGCGCATCAGGAAGTGATTCCTCGGTACCTGTAGCAAAGAAGATTCCTGAATATGTGGTTGTCTCAGCTGCTGAAGACCAGAAAGAGGCTTTCAAGCCAGAAAAGGGTGCCAGACCCCTCCCTAAATCAGTCAAAGACATGTTACTCATGACCGCTTCCCCCTCTCCGGCAGCTAGCAGTGCAACCAGAAAAGATCTTATTGATGTCCTCTGTCATGTTGACCGGATGTATGTAAGAATCAGGAGAGAGGTCTTTAAGACTACGGATGCTTACAAATACTTGAAACTTGGCACCTGTCCTGTCAACCAGGGTACCAAAGAACATTACTACTTTCTGTACCTTCTAAACACTGACTGTGGATTCAAGAAAGAAGTTGGTTAAAGCTTTTTTTTTCTTCAGTACATATGTTCTCATTTTTTAAAAACAAATCCAACTAACAAATGTCTATTTCAGAGTAATGCAGATGATCGCTCAATTACAATTGCGCTCCGCTACAAGCCAACCACTACAGTTATAAGGGAAATGCCATTTGACATTCCCCTGCAGTGTAAATTTCCCAGGTAAGATTTAATTTTTGGAAAAATGTATTTTAGTATAAATTTAGTAAGTTAAGGCTTAAGATTTCAGCAACAAGGGGCATGCTGTTGAGACTGCAGGGCAAGCAATGATTTGTTCCAGTTTAATTTTTAACATGACTCTTGCAGGTTATTTCACTCCTATAAAGTTGGCTTCTATCCTAAACTACAGGGAGGCACAGTTTACAAATCGCTCCAACGAAAGAGTAGCTTCACCCTTACTCCTCAAGATGGTATGTCTCCTTAAATTGTCACCTGTTGACCAGTGTTTAATGTAAAAGGTCTTTCCCACAAGCTTTTCTCATACAAAGGGAGACTTGTGGGTGACTTTCAAACTCTAACAGTTAAGTAATTGCAGATGCAATGGGCAATAATTTGGGTAATTTCCTGAACTGACATATTTGACTTTTTTAAGTCTTGGGATTTTACATGAGTGGGAAAACAAAAGAAGCACTGACAACAATGGGATCTCATCAGATTCATTTGAACTAAATGCACATCTGTAATTGGCACTGGAATGGGTCATTTAAAATGAATTCAAAGCTGGAGACAAATTCAAGTCAATTTATGATTTTATTTAACTTTTTTTCCCTCATGACATTGTCATCTTACACACTTGACTGGGTACTAAAACAAAAGCAAAATGTACTAGATGCAAGCATTTAATACTATATAGCATGGCACATGTGCTCACAAATTTACTATATTCAGACCCCTACAAGCTTGTAACATTTCCTTACCTGATGTCTCACTTTGCCACAGGATCAGGGAATGAAATCACTGGAGCCAAAACTTACATCTTGGGCAAGCCTATGCACTTTGAGGCAAAGCCCGCCGACAACACTAAAAGGTCTGGAGGTCAGAGACTGTATGTCGACAAGTGCTTCATGACTGCTTCCCAAAACCCCAACTCAAATCCTAAATATACAGTTATTGACAACAAAGGGTAAGATTTCAAACTGAGTGACGTGGTCAAAGTCATGTGGTGGTTTGAGGTAAAGCTCCCTTTTCTTTCTAATTGCAGCTGTATGGTTGATGGCAAGGTGACGCAACAGTCAAAGTTCCTCACTGGTGCCTCAAAAATGGCCCAGAAATTCAGTGTGGGTGCCATGCTTTTCAAGGACATGGTTTCGTCTTCCTCTTCACCACAGGTAGACGCAGCAGTAACCCATAAAGTGCTCTGTATTTTCAAATGGAAAGCGTTTCAACATTGCTGTCTGTCTTTCAGCAACTCTACATACACTGTGAGATCTCGTTAGGGAAACTTACTCCAACTCAGAGTTCCAAGGCTTGCAATTATGATACAAAGACCAAAAAGTAAGTTGTCTGACTGAAGTAAAAGGTATCTTCATTTTAAGGGGACCAAATGTGTATCACCTGCTTGATGGACAAAACTAGGTTTCTGTCAGCACTCAGTTGTAGTTTGAGATTTTGACCATGTGGTGTTTATAGTATAGTCTTAGTAGTATAGCAGCTGTCCCTTCAAAACCTGATAACGTTTTCATGTTTTAGGTGGAAGGAGCTGTACGGTGACGACTATGTGTGCACCTGCTGTGACTCCACCTGCTCCTCAGGCCAGACCAAGGGCAAGTTTTTGTTTTTTTTTTCTTTCCCCCCTTCATACACAATGAAATGCAACCTGTCAGTTTGAAATGCAGTAGCTTTTACATATGCTCTTAACATTGGCACAGGTTTAACTTGAGCTGTTTACAGTAAATGCAAATCCAAACAGGCAATTTTTGCAGAATCTTGAGGTGTAAAATAAGTCTTGTGCTTTCTACAATAAGTTGTGTTCTTTTTCAACAGCTTCCAGAAGTATTGTCTCAAGTCACTCTTGGAAAGTCGACTTGAGCAGCAAGGAGAGAGATGTGGAGGGTAACATTCAGATGAAATCCTTCAATCCTGATGCATTCAGCTTGGAGGACCCAGACATAGCAGAGCACAGCGACTTTCTAAATTACTGGGATCACGATTACTAAACTTGTGTGGAAATCAGAATTTTAAATGCGTTCTTCTTGCATGTTGTCACTTTATGAATAGACAATTGCCTTTTCATTGCTCTTGTAATAAAGACGTTAAAAACAACTTACTGAATCAAACTTTTCTTTAAATATGGATCAGTTGACACTGTTGCTATACTGATCCACATAATCATGTATTAGCATGTGTGCATGTTTAAGCATTTCCTGGAAATGCAGCACTGCATTTTTGTAGATACAGTTGTGCACCACAAGGGGATGGAAGAGATTCACACTCTTTGCTTGAGTCAATTCAACAGGAAGTGCAATAATCTTCTGAGCTGAAGGGTTCCCAATCAGAACATGCTGCAGCAGCTTTTTCTTGAGACTTTTCTCCACAAAGACCAGCAAGTCTCTCAACCTACCAGCCACACAGTTGGGTTTCCACTGTGATGGGTCTGTGGTCAGAAGCAGATGCATTAGGGCAGTTTTGAAGTGAAAATCCACAAGAACACTACTTCCAGATATTGCTGTCTGCCTCCTGTGGAGAAAGTATACAATTTCAAGCGTTTGACTGTGACATGAGCCTTCAGGCAGACGCTTACAGATCAATTTTAAGAGGCTGTCTTCATAGTTGGTCAGTGAGAGTGTCCAGAAAGTATCCAAGTTGTTTGGGGAACAAGGAGTAATGATGAAATGAGCATCAGTGTTGAATTTCACCACAGGATTCATTCTGAAGCAAATCTTCTTCCCTGATCTGAATCTAATGACCAGAGCACCTGGAGCATCAATATAGCGAATGTTCAGCTCAAACTCATACTTGTGTGAAATCAATGCCCACGCTTGTTTGATGGTGCTCTGAAACCATTTGGTAACCTGTGATTTAGACAAGAACAGGGAGTTCTTCATGCAAAGAAGGCCTTTACAAACATCAGTAGTTTTTCTCTGCACTTTCTCAGTCTCACAGTGCAGCAGGCAGAGCACGTCGTCCGCATCAGGAGACTGACAGGGGCAGCCGTTTTGGATTTTCTTATTTTCCACCAGTTTAATTTGACCACCGACTTGCATAGCTGGCAGCAGGTCACTGACCTGCTTGTTCCAGAGCAGACACTGGAAAGCATACGGTTCAGGAAGGGTAAAGGGGACAACGATATCACACACATCCACCATCTGAAAGTCCTCAATCAACACACCGCTATTTTCATCACAGATGGTCCTCATGGCATCCAAAAGATCATTTGCAAACCCCTCCAGAAACTCACTCCACTTCTTATCAGATGAAACTTGGATACATTTGGAATGAAATTGCTGTAGAGTGTTGCTGTCTGGTAGGGGAACTTCAGCAGCTGTGCAGGTCACTGGGATGATCCCGGTTTCTTCTTGTCTCATTTGGGAATTTTTCCCAAAGTATTTCCTAAAGAAGCGGATCATCGAAATGATGGAAAAAGTGTTCCACATGTACCAGAGGTAATCACTGTCCCAGTCAGCAATAGTCTCTGAAATTTCATTTCCTGATGTCTGGGTGTGAAGGTGTGACAGAGGTGGTTCTTCTTCTTTGGACCCCGACACTTCCTCTTCCTCGGGCTGGTCTTGTGGCCCCTGTGGTCCACTTGGGTCTATAAAAGAGCCATCAGTCGGCAGGTCTCCTCTCTGTTTGCTTTTCATATCCGGATGTAAATCTTCCCTTTGCTCATGGTCAGGTTGGGAATTTTCCATAGAATAACCTCTTTCTTGTAATTTGCGATCACCACCATCCTCCTCTGAACCTTCAGTCACATCTTCTAAGACTGACAATTCATCTCCTCCAGCAACATGTTGATCAGACTGATTTTGCTCCTCAGGAATGCTTTTTACGTCACCTTGATGGCCTCTGTTGTCAGCGTGTGTCATTTCCTCAGCGACAAATGTCATTTCATGGTCCAGTTTCTCTCCCCCTCTCAGCAGCCTCTCTTCATGCGTGACCCTGAGGTCATGCCTTGGATAGGTTTGAAGACCCAGAGCCACCACAAGCACTCGCAGCAGAATGTCTTGCATTTTCTGTACTGTCTGTGAATTAGTCAAATGGCATAAAAATAGTCACAAATAATTTCAGTGATTTTGGAAAAAAGAAGCTTTAGTGTTCTTTAAAACATATAAAAGTAAAAATCCTTGCAATTATGTGTAATTTATGAAAAGTTCTCTGCTTGCAAATTTCACAATGATGCAACTAAACAACTAAGAATGAAGCTACTTCCTAGATAGCCTGCGAGCATCCTCTTTAGTCATTTCTCTGTGATTACAGTGTATATCAAATGACATTCATTACTAGCACATAACATTAAAGTACAAGAACAAGAATACAGACCAAAAGAAGCGACTAAGTATGTCAATATTGAAACGTTCCGGTAATGTGTGAATAGGTATGAAGGAGGAAGCAAGAGACTAACCTTGCACCGCCACAGGCTCAGCGATCTCTTCCTATTTTAGATGCAGATGTAGGTTGTCTTCCGTGACTTATTTCCTGCACACCCTGCCCATGTGCTCTTCTGTGGCACTTTCCTGCGCAATACACAGAAGAAAACAGATAGCACAGACTTCCTGTATGTTTAACCATTTTCTCTGAGTCACTGAACGAACAGTTAAAGCTGTTTGAAAAATGTCAACATATTATATTACACGATGAAGGTGCCACATGCTGTTGTTGAAACTAAAACTGTGTGTGTAAAACGGTTGGTGTCTCTAAATAAGGCCGCAACTTTTATCCTCCTGTAGGTTTCTAACTGATGTGTCGGGCTCTGCAAAAAGTGAAATAAAGTTAAAAAAAATAAAAATCCCTCAGAGATTTAATAATCATCATATTTCATGTGATTAGCTATTGCTGCTGAATTCATCTGGCTTTGATTAAATGAATAGAAACAGATTCAACTTTGGCCTCTTAGGTAACAACCAAATTTTCCAGCCAAAGCCACTGATATTTGAATGGTTTCAGACCATTTTTGCATGTCTGGATCGTTATGGCCACAGCTGAACAACGCTGCATCCTCCATCTTTTAGGCAGCTTTAGTTAACTCTAACCACATGACACATACAGTACAAGAAAAAATATTTATGTGAACTGTAAGGGGACTCTCTGGAAGTATCTTCTGAGCACTGTAAAATGTTTATCTCTCAGAAAGTGTGGGCTGAATGACGTGTCTTTTGTTACGTCACACGGAACACAGGTGCTGTGAAGGGAGGGGCATGATGACAGATGATGTGGTCGGCTTTGAACGCCACCACAGAGAGTAGGAGAAGCGACTTTCAGTCGGTCAGAGCTACGATGTCTGAAAAGTATTTCAAGAGCTGCGAGTTATTTACTACGGACATTATCTGAATTTCTCCTTTTGTTTTGTTCGTCTCACTCTTGAGAGAATAGGTAAGTGTGTGTGTGATGTAACTTCCTGAGTAGTATGGATACCTGTCTTGCTATCTCTATAACAAACTGAAGGATGATTTAGAGAAATAATCTTAGTTTACAATGAGATTGTGGTACCACTTGGATAAATGAGTTACTAATGCTTTATGGAACAGTAATTAGAACAACTTTCTCCCTGGCTGCTGAGCCTTCAGTCTCTTGGGCAAAAACTGAAGAGTATTGCAGCCAAAATATATCAACTACATATGAATTTGAGAATTGTAGTATTAACCATTCGTTCTTATTTATTAAAAGTCACAATTGTATGAAGAGGTTTAATTCCTATCCCGTAAAATACTGCACTGGTTCTCTAGTGACTGTGCCAACTTTTCACTGATTTATCAGGCTTCCTATTGTGCTTATTTTTCACAGATTTCATCCCATCGCACGCAAAGATCCACCACATCTCCCAAGATGGATAAGTTTCGTATGATGTTCCAGTTCCTCCAATCCAACCAGGAGTCTTTTATGAATGGGATCTGTGGTATCATGGCACTAGCGAGTGCACAGATGTACTCTGCCTTTGAGTTCAGCTGCCCCTGCATGCCAGAGCACAACTACAACTATGGCATCGGCCTGCTCATCATTCCACCCATATGGTTCTTCATGTTAGGTTTTGTATTAAACAATAATGTGTCAGTGCTCGCGGAGGAGTGGAAAAGGCCCACAGGGAGACGGAGGAAGGATCCTACAATCCTGCGCTACATGTTTTGTTCAATCACACAGAGGTCCTTGATAGCGCCTGCAGTCTGGGTGTCTGTCACGCTCATGGATGGGAAGAGCTTCCTCTGCGCCTTCAGCATCAACTTGGACGTTGACAAATTTGGGATTACCAGTCTCACGCAGAACATGTCAGAGGCCGAGAAGATAAACCTGCTGGCGAGGATCCCGTGTAAAGACCTGTTTCAGCATCAGGAAGTAAGGGTGGCAGCATCACGATACATCAAGTGTATATCACAGGTAACCTGCTCATTTTTTTCTTCCTCTCCACCTTTCTGTGTATGGTGTTAGCTGAGGGGTTATTAACGGATGACCTCCGGACAGAGAAAGAGCCAAATTGCTGCTTTGGCTCAAGCTGTTACTTATGAGGCAGTATGATTATTTGGACATTAGGTTCAGCAAGTCTAGCTATATAACCCTGAGAGCATGGGTTTTGATTTGTCATGTTTAGACAGGATCATGACCCAGGCACATCTGTTGACATCAAAGTCATACCATGGACCTTTGTCACGGTATGAAAAGAGCATGTCTAAATAACAAAATGAATAATGGCTGAATTCCATTTGGCTGCTTCGGTTTCAGGGTCCTGGTGTTGTCCGTAAGGGCTGACTGTCACGATGTCTTACTGGGATACTTAAATATAAGTGAGACAGTCTTAATGTTATAGTAACACCTGTGCTCTTCGTACTATGACAAGTGGATTACACAACAGCACAATAGAAATATTGTTTTTTTCCATCCTTGTGTCTTCAGTCTATGGGGAGTTTCTGACAATAAGGGAATCTGTAATGGAAAGATAATACATATTTTTTATTTTCTGTAGTCAGTCAGTCAAAATAAATACACACTAAGTGTGGCCCAAAGTTTGGGACAATTTCAGCAGCCACTTTTCCAACTTCATCACAGGATGTGATGACTAAGCTAAATTTAACTTTCCAAGCTTTATTCCTCAAAAAACTGCCGTTAACTTAAATCTCCCCACCCGACTCCAGCTCTGCACTTTGAGCTCACTGAAGCTTTCCTGTTCGCTTATTAGAGGGATAGATAAGCCTCTAAATTTATTATTCATGGAACTGGGACCTATTTCAATCCATCCAAAAACACCCACACTGTTATTTAGGTCTTTGATCAGCCGAAGGGCAATTATACTGGCTTAAAAGTAACATGTCTCTAAAAAGTCCATTGATATACAGATTCTGTTAATGAGCTATGAAACTGTCAAGAAAGCTCTTAGATATGCTTTTTCGATCACATGTTGGTCTATTTGACACTTGCTGTCTTCAGTATCAGCAAGACCACAAACACAGCAAAAAAAGAGCCCATTTGTCAGTTAGTTTTTTTTTTATCTATGTTTTGCTCATACATTGTATGATAACATACTTTGAGTGCACAGACTGATGGTCGTTTTGCTACAACAATACATCTATCTTTCACAGGCGTGCGGATGGATGTTTTTGCTAATGATGACCTTCACAGCCTTCCTGATCCGAGCCATTCGACCATGCTTCACTCAAGCCGCCTTCCTCAAGACCAAGTACTGGTCTCATTACATTGACATCGAGCGCAAGATGTTCGACGAGACTTGTAAGGAGCATGCCAAGAGTTTCGCCAAGGTTTGCATCCACCAGTACTTTGAGAACATCAGCGGGGAGATGCGCAGCTTCCACCACCATCGCTCCAGCAAGGACGATAGCGACGATGAGGACGAAGACAAGAAGAGAAGCGACGAAGAAAAGCTCCTGGGTATCAGGGCTCAGGATGATATGAATAAAGTTTTATGGAACTGGCACACCTGTAAGCCAGCTCTGGCTCTGAGAAAGGACCAAATAGATGGTGAAAACAATGGCAGACTGAATGGAGAGGCCAACGGAGCAGCAAATGGATTTGTAAAGGGACACACCCATGAGGTGGAGAAAAAGGAATGGGCAGTGTATTATAGTAAGGTTTGAAGAGCTTTGAAGGACAAAGAAAAGCTTCCAGGCAATTATATTACATCAGAGTTTCAGGAGTCATTTTATTTCTATACCCAAGGAAAACTTGACATTTAGTCATTTTGTGAGTTAGTTAGAAATATAATATTGTGATCCAGTTGGATTAGATTTATACTTAAATATATATGACATATAAATGAATATAAATTTAAAATCAAGTCCAGATGGTGTTGACTGATGGTATAATACCCACAAAACTGTCAACATATAGTTTGTCTGGTTCACATAAAGTTCAGTTTACTCAGACTATGTCTAGAACTGGATGTAGGCCAAAACGTGTTGTTTTCACTATTGTGGCCACCATGTTTTATCTACAAATCATACGAGATTTACTGAAAAATCTCTTTGCTGCTCTCTGTGGGACAGAGCTTAACAGAAATCTGAAGTCTGTAAATTCTGGGCCGTACACGTAGAGCTGCTGTATCAGGCTGATATAAACTATTGTTACGACACACTGGAGCCTCCTCATTGATAACGCTGAAGGTTTCTGTTCCTCTCAAGTGGGGCCCGCCTTAAATATCCCCATGGCACAGCAGGGAAAGTGTTAACATGGTCATACACAATCTTTCTAATGGAAATGAAAAGCTGATTTATGAGCAACACACTCTTGCTCAGTTCAGTACACTTTGTCTGGGACGACCAGTAGCTTATGCTACTTAAAGTTAACTGACTTAAACAAGATGCTGTGTAAGTGATATTAGAGAGTAAGTGTGACTTTTTGGCTCTTCTATACTAGGCTGTTCAGCAAAAATTACGTAGTCACTTTTATGTCCCATCCAGGCTAAACTGTTGATGGAGGTTATCAGTGTGATCAGTCATCATGTAAACAAAAACAACTGGGCAAATAAAAAAATGACAGATTCCCCATTACAGCAAACCCTCCTGGCCTTACACGCTATCATGAGCACACCCATAACCCTACAACACTACTGCATTTCCAATCACGCAAACCTGTGATTTATGCAAAAACAAAAGGTTGTGGCGGCCAAAACAATTTACATGTCATCAAGAAAACAAGGTCAACATTTGCATCACCCTCGCCGCCTCCTTTTCTTGCCCAGTTTTATCAGTCACCTGAACATAAAGGAATTATCTTCTATGTTTAAAAAAAAAAAGCCTGTTTATGTAGAACCTGCAAGCATTTCCACACGCGTGGTAGCATTTTCATCATAACTGATGAGAGGGCACGCGGATACCAAAACCACCACACGACATGGCAACAGTGACAAGTCAACTCCATGGCTACAGTCATCTTTGACTCTGAGCCGTAAACACCCAACAATGAGTGCACGCAGTGTATTAAGGTCTGTGTTTATGCTCGTGCATCTGTGCGGTCAATCCAGCTGTTCCTCAGTATTCAGCACTAATGTCATTACTAGAGAGGGGTGGAGGGAGGGTGAATGGGAATGGCATGGATCCCATTGAAGCCTCCCGCCCTCCCTCCCTCCCCCTGGGGATTGGTAGAGCTGCACTCCCCTTGACCGTCTCAAAGCTCGCCCAGTAGCCCAACAGCTGTTCTCTCCCTCAGCGAATTGGCAGCCAGGGCCGCTGGTGTGGGGGTGGACACGCAGGCGACGTCTTTGTCCAGGCTGTGATTTTTCTCTCTGTCTCCCTCTGTTTTTCTTTCCTCTTGATGTTATTTGCCTTCATATCTTGCCTTCTCCTTTGTCCTCTCCATCCATCCAGATCCCTCTTCTCCTCCCTCCTGCTCTACCTGCCTCCTTCTCTCCCTCTGCAAAAGAGTGACAGTGATGTTTATATATAGATCAAACAAAGCAAACATGAAAAACAACCTGCCGTAGCTCTAAAAATACAATCTGTGTGTGAGTGGAGGGAGGAAATGGTGACTGACATTGCGTCATCTCTTACACATCTCCCTTCGCTGACCTCCACTTCACACAAATGGCTTTGTTTTGGTTGTCAGGACATCAGCCATGCGCATGCTACTGACCAAGGCCTCCCTTGACTTTGCTGCAAATGTCTCTCTTTCCTCCCTCTCACATACACATGCACAGGGGTGTGCGCACACAGAAACCCACACACACACATCAGCATGCTTGCAGGCGCCCCATTCGTCAGTGTCTGGCTCATTCTGCCTTCCTTCTGCCTACAGATTGGAGGACAGAGGTAGTGAGGGAGGGCTGAGGGAGAGGAGAGTTGCGAGGCAAAACGGCTGGTCACATGAGCACAGATCTGTTTACAAACCCAAGGCAGAGCAGAGCAGGAGCAAGGGGAGGAAGGGAAAGGCGAATTTGCGGGCTCTCTCTCCGAGCGGATTGAAAGAGGAAAGAGGGGGAAGCCTGCCATGACAAAGCCAGCTGGAGGTGGGAGAGACTAAATACGACACACGCGGGCACACTCATGCACACACACCGCCTTTGTTTCTGATTTTTTTTCTCAATTGAAGGAGCAGATGGTTAGAGGGAGAGTAGGATCCCCCCCCCTCCCCTACACACACACACACAAACACACGCACGCACTGGCGAGCACACACTCACAAGAAAATCACCAAACCCAACTAGAGGACTGTTGTTGACTGCATGGAGCTGTCCTCACTTTGTCTGGGCTTAGAGGGAAGCACGTCTTTGCCTTCAGCACTGAGGAGGAATACCCACTGCAAGATCAGAGCACTGGAGGAGGAGACAACAGAGGAGAGCAGAGGGGGATGAGACTTGTGAAAATCCTCTGTTAAAAAGCAGCTTTGGGGGGGAAGACAAAGCACAGACTAATGCCAGATAATTACCTTCAGTGGATGAGGACTGTCATTCTGAACGGTGGCTGTCATTGAATTTGGCGAGGGGACGACACTGCAGACGCAAAGTGAATCAAAGAGGCCCCCTTTTCTACTGGAAATGTAAGTATTTTCTGTTACCAAGCAGCCTGTGTTGTTTATGACATTGTGACCGAGTGAGATACAGCGTCTCGCAATAACAACTCCTGAACAACACATGGTGTGTGGCATCTGAAAAACAATCATTTCCTCTCAACAAGATTTCTTTGTCTCTTCTCCTCTCCTCCCGTGATGACATCATTCTCAGTGGGATCCAGGAGCACATGAGGTCTTCGGTCCCGGTCCAAACCCGAGTCCCAAATCTCTCAATCTTTACACGGAATGGTTAATCCAGATTTGGGAATGCTGGGCAGTGCAGACTGCTGAGCCAAACAAAACCGCACCTCCCGAGGATTTGTGGAATCTGAGCAAATCTGAAAATCTTGATGGTTGTTTTCTGGAGGAGCTGACGCGCAGACCCCAACGAGAGAGCGATCCAGCTCGGGGAGGGGGGTGACTGAATCTAGGCTCCAAACAGCGTCCGGAGCTCCGGCCCACGAGCTTGGCCCCTCTCCAGCCTTCTCCTGACAGGGCCTGAATATACTGCTGCCGCCCTGGGAGTCAAATTTCATGCAACCATTCCAATGGTGTAACGGTAAGTGTGCCTTTCTGCCATCTGCCAAATACACATAAAGTGGTAACACGTGTACTTAGTTGTCTCATAAACTTAGCTGCTGCCTGCTGTCTTATGGGATCCACATCATGGATGAACTTGTGAAGTGGTATGTCACTGAGGAAGCGGAGGCCTCAGTTAAAGTAAGCCACATTCAAGGTCATGTTTGTTTAACAGCTGCGACAACCGAAACAGAAGATATCTGACTCGCTGTCCTTATTCCACATCTTTTTGTTACTGCTGACTGATCCTGCCGTGCATCCATGCCTGAGTCATGAGTGCAACTCTCATGCTACCCTAGGACTTCCCTACACTACCCCACCCCTTGTAAAATCCCCCAACCCCCAGCCATGTCAAATTATCCAGCCCATACCCCCCACAGAGTGCAAGCTGTACCCATTCATTCACTCTAAAGAGGGACACATGGACATTTAGAGGCTGGCAAAGAGCATCCTCGCTGCAAATTAATAGGAACACATGTGGCCTGTGGAAGTGGGGCTTCCTCTGCTATTGTTTTACCAAATGGTCCTTTAGTCCCCAGAGTTCATCCCATTTAATATACCCCACCCCCTGCCACCTGCAACACACAACACACACACATGTTTGTGTCTGACAAATACATGCAGACAGAGACCCCCTCTCTTCCATCCCCCAATGCTGTCACACACACATGCACACACACGCACAGACACACACACAGACTCTACCAGTCACCTCTATGGAGTCTGTGGAACAGATGGTGGTGTGGCGGAAGTGCTGTCTGTCCTCCATGTTTGTCTTGTTCACAGCCAATTAACGCGCAGTCCTATGAGCGCCTCAGTTGCCACCACAGTGCCAGTTGCAGCTCCCTGGACACACCTGCAACCAGACAAACACCAACTATTACGCTGATCTCCTCACCAAATATTTTACTGCCAGCAAAAGAAACTGTGGATGCTGTGGAGATGAGCCAGAGTGCCACACACTCATTGTCAAGCAAACATATGGTCAGGTTTTGTGTTTGTTGGCAGCCGGAGACTCAGGGCCTGGTGGCACTAGAGGCCTGTGATGTTACTTTAATTTTATGTTGCAGTTAATGATCAACAACACGCTATTCCTCTGCCACGATCCCTCTTTTTCGTCACTGTGCAGTGTTTTTACTGCTTGCAATAAAGCAATGGCTAACTTTTTCCCTGACAAAGAAAAATGATTTTCACAGATCTCGAGAGCTTTAATGCTCTCTAAACTCTTAACAGTGCACAAATTGTGGCGTCTTATGCTACCAATTTAGACTTGCACAGTCAACGCTAACGGCCCAGTGCTGTTCATCTGGGGAGCTGTGGTGGTTATAATGAGAAAGAGAAAGTAAGCTCAAAGACTGGATACCGTTTTTGTTCAGTAGCTCTTGAGAAGGAATATACAGTTAAAAAGGATATAAAATACAGTAACATAAAAGTAAATACAAAGTTTTTATGGGTAACAGTCATGGCAGTTCCCACATTTAAAAATATAAGGCTTTATAGAGGAAGAACATTAATCTGAGATATTTAATTTAGCTAACATGTTGGACTCTTAACCCGATGAGGCAACAGTTAAACGTGTTAAATATATAATCTGTATCTGCAAACTCTTCCTGGCAGGATGCCTGTGTGGTTTGGGTTCTCAGCACTCTGAACACTACTGCAGCATGACGTCCGACATCTATCACCTCCCGCTCAATGTGTATGTCATTGTGCTGGGCATCGGCCTCTTCGTCTTCATGCTCAGCCTCATCTTCTGCTGCTACCTTTTCAGGTAGGTGGAGGAGGTTTGGGCCGGGTGACTCTGAAAATCTGGGGAGAGGAGTGTGAGGAACATGAGAAGTGTGGAGGGGAAAAAAAATAAAACAGGAAGTAGAAAAGGAGAATTACAGCAAGAGGGCGATCCAGTTAGGGACGTGTTGGCAGTTTGAACAAGCATTGCAACAGAGTGCAATCAGATCTTAATATGTGCTGATAGCAGACATTGTGATGCAAATTTATGAACTGTTGCCCTGAAGAGGTGCCAAAGCAGCCACACAGTTGATAGTACACACGTTTGCTGGCGCAGATGGTTAGAGGGAGAGTAGGATCCCCAGCGCAAACACAGGCCATGTGACATGTCAACTTCATGAGGCGCTTTTATGTCAATATTACATTTAAAGCTTTTTTTTAAAGGACCCTCATCCAAATGTTTTATGTTGTGTGTTTTTTTTTAAATCATACAATGATACAACCAATATTTTTACAAATATTCCTGATAACTATCTTAAAATAATCAAGCAT
>JAOXYL010000061.1:6661760-6672473 GCA_028564955.1 Terapon puta
AAGTTAGGCTGGTTTGGACACAACTAACTTAAAACAGAAAGCCTTAATTGTAAACTGGAGAAATCCATGTGCAAAACAGCAGTGTCAGTCTGGAAAAATCTAATGAAGGATGCTAATAAATTATGGGATAAGATAAGATTTGGTGTTTGTGGATTTTGACTCATGCTAGAGACTAAAAATTGGGATATCTCTGCCGTTTTTCAATTTTCAAGCTTTATGTTTAAGTTTCAGCACGAGACACGAGCTGCAATGAATGATCATTCTTTTGTCAAAATGCCAAAATGAGTTGCAGGTTAAATACATACCCATCATATGGTACTTGGTGGCTTGTATGGAAGCACCAGTCAAATCATCAGACTTAAAGGAGGCACCGCTTTCCTTCGCAGTATCTACAGTCAGCTTCAACTTCTGACCAACAGACAGAGCAGCCAGCTGCTGGCGAAGATCACTGTCAGCTGAGAGCAAAGAGATGATGTTAGATAACTGTCTGAGGACCAACTTCAAATAAAGTTGGTGAATGCAGAGTTAAAAATCAAAATCGTATTTTATGCAATCGCACCTCTCGCCGCCAACATTTCAGTCACAGCTCTTCTCTCCTGCAGGCCATTAATGAGTCTGGTCTGAGCGTCACCCTCCGGAGATATGACCTCCGAGATCTTCAGTGTGACAAGGAAACGCCGCTTCTCCTCATCCAGGTTGGTCACTTTAGCAAAGACCGTCTGGCCCACCTGGAAGGCAGACGCTGTGTCGCTGATGAACTTGTCGGTCATGGCCTAAAAAAAAGAAAATTAAAATTTTAGTATGGAAAATTGAATTATTGTCTTAAGAGGGAAACATTTTCAAGTTAGAAGATGCAACACACAACAAGCGCTTTACTCACCGACTTGGGTGAAAGACCAACAAGGCCATAGGGGAACTCTACAAAGACGCCATAGGACATGATGTTCTTGATCCAGCCAACCAGCTGCATTCCAACTCTGAGTTCAGAGAAATCTTTTGCAACCATTCCTTCCTCCAGGGACCATCTCACTGTGGGTTTCTTGGTGAGGGTCTAACAGAGGAGAAGCTAAGGAAAACAAACACGACTTTCCCATTTTTCATCATCGATAAATATTTGAATAAACCTCTCAGTCGACCATAAAGGTCAATAACCATTCAAACCAGGTGAACTTGTGTTCAGGTTAACTCAGATTTTTTATGAACAGGATACAATATTCTGCTTGTTCTTGCAGAAGCAGACGAGGTTTGAGATGTTGTCTCCCTCCTGCAGGCCCTCCCACAGCAGAGTGCAGTTAGACATGTGATCAGAGAGGTGCACTGTGGGTAGCACAGCACGGACCTCATCAGGCAGGATGGCCACCTCCAGACCGTTGAGTGACTTCTTCAGCACCTTGGCCTCCAGCCTCTACATCACACAAATGCAAATGCTGTGGTTAAAACGGATAATCTGTTATAAAACTAGAAGCAAAGCGAGAGGCCTTTAACTTACCTTTCCCACCTCACAGTCAAACTGAGGCTTGGCAGATTCCTGAGAATCTCCCTCCACCGCGGCCTTGAACGACAGCACCATCTTCGCCTTATCGGGGTCACACTGAAGAACTTTAGCCTTTAACACCTGGACAATCAACACACAACTCATCAGATGGCAAATGGCAAAATTCACAGTCATGAAGGTTGTTCATGAAATGTTGAAAAAAGAAAAAAAAAAGACAATAGAGAACCTCTCAGAGCATCATCAAAACCCAACACGATCCTCTGAGTGTGCGTCTCACCTGCCCCACGTAGAAGAACTCCTCAGGGCTGACGATGGGCTCTGAGCTGAGCTCGTTCAAAGGGACCAGACCCTTCACGTTGTTGTAGAAACGAACGATGCAGCCAAAGTCTTTGATGCAGACGATGTAGCCGTGAGAAACGTGGCCGGGCCGGGCGTCGGCATAGCTGAGGAACAATGGCAGGGAGCTTTCAACCAGGGCCTTCTTCCTGGTCAGGTACAGCTTCTTGTTCTCAGCATCCACTGACAGCACCTGAAGGAAGGTTATTTACACACAAAGAAGAGGAATAAAGAAAATATGAAAGATGATCTGCCAAACAGGTGAAACTGTCTTCAAGACAAAATGGAAAAATGGACGGACCCGACATTTGATCTTCATGCCCTCTATGTACTTCTTCTCTGGGTTCTTCAGGATGATGTCAGACAGGTGGGTCCGGGGCACCAAACCTTTAATGTGGTCCGACACGTGCACCACCATGCCGTGATTCAGCAGAACTGACACAGTCCCCTGCGAGGTAGAGATGCATGGAAGAAAGACAATGTAAGACAAAAGGAGCAGGCAGAAACACTGTTTAAAGAGGGAAATTCAGCTCTGTTCAGCTTTAAATTTTTTAGTTGCAAGAGAAAGGAGAAATATTGAGGAAATATTCTTGTTCACTTTCTTGCCTTGACAAATTGCCTAGCAACCTCAGACTCCAAGAAGTTCAACATACAGCTCATCATTTTTACAGGCGGTAATAAAGCCCAAACAAACATGAAATAATATGTTAATTAATGAGTTTTAGAGGTGCTGGTAACTGGATGGACTGAGACAGGTTAGATTTTTACCCCCATTTCTAGTCTAAGCTAACCAGCTGTTGCCTGTAGGTTCATATTAGACAGACAAATGCATAAGTGTTTGCAAATAAGCATTACTATTTTCTTTGATATGTGGTGGTGCTTTATTCTTACCTCTACAACCTGACCAGCATGTAGATCTTGGTATCTATAAAAAGGCTTCTCAATCACACTCCTAAAATCAAGAAAAAAAACAGGGTTGACAACACATTAAATTGGAACAGTCAAACTTGCGCTTACTATGCAGTAAGACTCATAAACGTCACATACTTTCGCAGACTAACAAAATGAATTTGGTCAATGGGGCTGAAGTCCAGGATCCTGCAGGTGTGCTCCGGCATGGCCAGCACTCTGTTTTCATTAGCTTCCGCTTTAGGCTCCTTCAGGTGGTTCCTCTGTCAGAAAGGATTAAGACAGTTAGTATCACACAGGTGAGTCAGCAGAATATTAACAGTCAGAATGAGTTTAAGCAGTCAAAGCATCAAAGCATCAAACTGACTCACATGTACGAAGGCCTGCGTTTTGTCTGGCAGCTCCAGCATGGCTCCGGACATGTGGTGCATAGAAGTCATCTTGCAGCCCTTCACCACCTCACTGCTGCGGTCGCCTTCAGCAGGAAACACGTCGACTGTGGTCCCGGGCTGAACGAGGTAGCTGCGCAGGCTCAGGGCCACCAGACGGGTGGATGGCTCCACATACAGCACGCAGGCCAGCACCTGGAGGGGAAAAAAGGTTCGGACCAAGTTTATACTCCAGCACATAAAACACATTGAGACATTAAAAACCACTGAGTGGTCACATATAAGACCTTCAGTGCATTTCACTGTTCATTTATCACTTGACAGAGATCACAGAGAGAGACACAGAGAGCAGATGAGAATACTGAAAACACTGACAGGTGCTGCACTGACTCGTGGAAGCCAAAAGAGTCTGTGTGCCAGTTCACTTTTACCTCAGTCCCCTCTGTGTAGTTGGATGCATGTTTTGGCTCCAAATGGAGAAAGTCCACCTGGCCACTAAAGGAGGACAGGAAGTCCAGGATCAGCCCATGTTTGGTCACCTGTAACACAGATATGTAGAATTTATTCCAAAGAAAGTGAAGTTGTAATAACAGATTATTCACTGGAGAAAATAAAATAATTTCAGAATTTTCTGAATAAGCGCATCATTACTAGAAGAGAAGCTGTCTTACTTTTTTGATCGTAGCTTTGACCAGCAGACCAGGCAGGAGGTTGGTGAGGTTCCAGCCGTGTTCAGATACGGCACATGCTTGGGCGGCGGTCTGAGGGCTGGCACAAAGCTGGACCACACGCCCATCGTTCTTCATTCCTTCCACTTGAGAAGTCAAATACTGACCCACTTTCAGCTCTGGACACATGTGAACACACAGTCTTCAAATGTTCTGAAAATTCTTTAAATCATGCGGCTGATGGAGATGATGATGCCTGTAAGACTGTCATACCTTCAGGGTTGTTTGGTTTGTCTTTTACTGCTTTCTTGGGCAGGAAGGCTTTGGTTCCACTGATGCCAATGTCGACTATGTAGCCGTGATCCTCCACACTCTCCACACATCCACTCAGGATCTGAGATGCCACAGGATGACATCATAATAAATTGTTGGATAAAAACAGGAAAGCTGAAGATTCCCATTTTAAAACCAAAAACGTCACTGATGCTCACTGAAGACTCACCATGCCAGCTTTCAAACAGCCTGAGGTGAGACTCTTGTTGACCAGCTTTGGGTTGACTGACAGCTGGATGCTAAGAGAGCCTCCTTTAGTTACATCCAGCTTGGCCACCACACACCTGATCACCATGCCAGAGTGGAAGAGGTGTGGCAGAGAGCAGATCTCCTGTGAAGTAAAATGACAAGATCCATCACTGGAAATCTTTGGACATGGGAGAACAGGCTAATTCATGACACTTAGGATTATCCACAAATCCAAAGAAATCACAGAAATCTTCCTATTAAACAATACTGCTGTTAGACCAAACCCAAATTTCTCAGAAAATCGCCAAATGATCGCACAGACAGAGACGACTCATGCACCGTACATCTTCAATGAAAAGGCACCGCTACAAGAGACCTTCAACAGTATCCTCCAATCAACCTACCTCCGTGTCAGCAGAATCCAGTTGTTCGCTGAGCAGCTTGGCGTACGGGTCGCAGATGTTCTTGATGCTGAGGAAACCCTGCAGGCCGCAGGGCAGGCTGACAGTCACCTCAAAGTCTGTCACCTCCTTCACACAGCCAAGCATCAGCATACCCTCCTTCACATTCTGGCAAATTAAAAAAAAAACATGAGCATGATAAAACAATTTTACAGAGAAGATGAATCTGAAAATTACAAATATGTGCTGCTTCTTTCTAAACGTATTACCTTGATGTGTAGGATTTCCACACACTTGACTGCTGCATTCAGCGTTAGACCATCCTCTTTATTTTTGCCCGTCTTTTGCTTTTTAAGCTTCTTACCATCCTCCTTGGGCCCCTTTCTTTTCTTAGTGTCGGCTTGTTCACTGGACTGCAAAAGAGAAGAGCAAACCTATTGCTGACTGACTCATCACACTGACACCTTCCAAAGATTAAGTAATGCATTGATGAAACTAGAAGAACACGCTGTGTGATCTCTTCTGGGGCTCATCATATAACTTGTTCACAGCAGGGTGGAAACAGTAAGATAGAAAAGGGTTGAACTTGTTGTGGCAATTTTGCAATCCCACTGAGACAACCATGAATGAGGAAAAAATCTCTTATCACACTTTAAAATGCTCAGAGCATGGTGCACAAAAGAAAATGTATTTTTTAAGCTGCTCTTTCATTCAGGAATGAGAATAGTACCTCCTTCATCTGAGTCGTCACACATTTTGGATTACAAACAAGAGTCACGGACAACATTCAAACACTGAGGAAAATAACATCAACATGGTCTATCACCATCAAACAAAACTAAAATAAAAATGACGTGTATAAGGCTTTTTTTTTGACAAACTGTACCTGGAACAAGTTGTCCACCTCAGTCCTCTGCACCACTATCTTACTCTCGACAGGCTTCTTTGCTGTCCCACCTCGAGGGAAGTCCTCCTCCACTGTTGCCATGTTTGATGTTGACTAAGACCTCTGAGACAATTAAAGTCACTGTCAGTGAACGGATAGTTTAAAACATCTTAACATGCTCATGATACAGAAAAATGAGGCCGGTGCCTGGAGAGGAATGAATGTTGTATTGGATTGGACTCAGTTTGTGCCTCTCGTGTCACTCAAATACCACTTAAACATGTGAGACTTTTATAGTCATGCGAGACTTTTTTAAGAGTCTTAAATATAATAAACAAACATCTCTCAAACCTTTAAGACAGAGAAAAATAACCAAGTCCGTCTGGATCAGTTGCTTTACTGCTGCACATCAAACTGTACGACACAACACTGGAGCTACATGTGACTTTTACCTTAGCATTCAACACAGAGCCGGACTAAAAAAACCTGATCCGACAAAGACTACCTTCATTTAAACATAAATGAACGTGTTCTTCCAGCACGTCTCATAAAAACTTACATTAAATCTCCTGCGTGTGGATACGAAAACTCACATGTTGTTCAGAAACACGCCATGATCCCGAACCGGAAGAAAAACCCGTATTCATCCTTTGTCCAATCATAGAGCAAAACAAGTGATTGACACTACATTCAGCCATTCAATGGTCAGTATCCCAGCTACCTTTGAGTGACGGTATTTTGAACCAATAGAGATACAGTTCTGGATTGCGGGCTGTAGGCGGGACTTCCTGTCGAGTTTAGCATTGCGGCCTCTTTCTGAAGGGCACCTGTCTTCATCTGTTTGCACAGGGGTCGTGTGTTAAAGGTAAGACTTAACACCTTCAGACACAAATTAGCCAGTTCACTTTTGGTTTAAAGATGCCGAGTAATTCCACGTTGTCTTTAAACTATCTCTGTGACAATTCACCCCAGCTAATATTTAATTTACAGTCTGATAGGTGAAGTAGCTGCCACGCTAAGCTACCAAGCTAACGCGAAGTGGCCGTGCAGCTTCTGGACAAGAAGCTGAACTTCTGAGTTATTGACCGATAGAAGTTAGTCTGAATTAAATGTCCTCTATCAGAGCATGTATCAGTCAGTGTTATTGATTTAAGAGGGTTAATCAAGCTGTAAAACATATTGGTCTGTAGTCTTAGCTAAGGCTTATGTTACTTAGCATAGCCACCATTCAACTTGCACACTCTCTTATGTAATAATGACAAGGTCCTGTTTGTAGTTTAATCATGGCGATATATTATTTTATTGTGTGGAGGACTACACTATAATGCGGAAGTCCTGAGGAGTGTCTCCGTGTAATGTGTAATGAGTTTTCCAACATTAGTTTCTGTCATGAGTCAACACACTGCAGTAATACTGCACTTTGTGTCTAATATAATCTGCAGGATATCCTCAGTACTTACTAACTGGCATGTGTCTCTATTAGCCCACTCAGCTGATTTATAACATAAATCATGTGGTCTTCAAATATAATGAAAAGTATTCCAAGGCTCAAGGTGACTTCTTCAAAACGTCAGACATTTAAGTTACTTTAATAAACTACAAAAGCTACTTAACCTGGAATTAATCCATTTATATATAACTTAAAATGGACTTAATAACATCTAGCACTTCTGTTATTTAAAGGTGTGCAAACAATCTTCTGCTGATCAATGATATTTTGAGCTCCAGATGTTTTTGTCACACATACTGTTTTAGAGGTATTAACCCTCTCTTCAAATTCTACCTCTACCTAGGACCATTATCCATTCACCATGGGAGGACATGATGCCGGAACGCAGCACCAGTTCACTGGGATTGCCAAATACTTCAATGCATACACAATCACAGGAAGGAGGAATGTGAGTACAAACAATCTGCAATGTCACAATCCACTATTAATTTGTTGAACATCTTAAAACTGTTATTCCTCAATGAATTTCCCATCATGCGTCTTTTTCTCTACAGTGTGTTTTGGCCACATACGCCAGCTTACTAGCCATCGGCCTTTTCTTCAAGCTGAAGCCCAAGAAACAGGCCGTCACAGAAAAATGATCATGTAAGTGCAGTAAACCTCCTCCACCCTTTAATTCTTTATGTACTGTAAATAATTATTGCTGCATTCAATTAACCAGATTCCTTTGTGTCCCTTCAGGTTTTCATTTTGACCACAGTTTCTAACAGCTGGGATTGGAGGAGGCAGCTGGTCGTGCTTGTAGTGAAATGGTTGTTTGGTGTCCCTATGTTAACAATAAAGAACATTTATGCCTAAAACATAGAAAATGTGTTTTATTTACAGTGTACACCAGTATAAAAGACTATGATACAGAAATGTCAGCCACACGTTGAACAAAGCTGTACTCATGGCAGTGATTTTATAAAACAGTCCCTAATCAACAATGGCACTTTTCTCAGGCGAGGGAATATCTCAAATGGATGAGCTTCTGTTAGACTGAGGGCCACAACAGTCACTTGTATCTTCATTCACAGCTCGATGTTCAGCAGAGGTGACTTGATAATACAGTTTTGTTTTATTCCCACTGCACCCAAAACCTCTTTAGTTAATGTGGAGCTTGGTGTCCAGAGTTTTGCTTCATTTCAAGTTTCTATCGATCATTTTCTCACAATTCAATAATGTCTCATGGATTGTAGGCCCCAGCGGCCAGCAGCAGGTTCCTGCGGGTGAAGTGGAGGTGCACAACAGGTGTGGATTTAGACAAGTAGGTGCCTAGCAAGAGCTCCTGGGAATTATCTTGTAGATGGATGTGTCCTGTAGCTGCTGTGAAATCATCAGTCTCTAAATCATCAAACGCTTTTGTGGCATCCCACAGACGAACGGTGTTGTCCATAGATCCTAAAATAAAAATAATAATAAAAAAAAAAAACAGCGTATGAAACAATGTCACAGCAGAAACGTCCTTTAAATCTGAATGTGAATACACTTAAATCAATGGACAGACTGGAGGATGATTTTCCATTGCTTCATCATTCTCATCAGATCTGAAAACAATGCGTTCAATTTAACTGATAGAGCTACCAAAAAAAAGATCTGGAGCTTTTGGGCTTCATTCTAAGCAAGAATAGCGACATCTGGTGGCATGCAGATATTCAAGCAGACACGTATAAGTGACCAAAGTGCTGGTTTAAAAACTGTTTTTATATGTGTGCTGTAGACATCTATAAAAGGCTGCATGTTTTGGCTGGCTACATTCTTACTTAATAATGTTCTTGTTCATTTATTTTAGTGCTCTTAGTAAACTTTGTTGTTAGCCTGTAGTCTCTATGTTCACTGTGGACAGGAATATTTCCATTATGGTTGGTTACAACTGGTTTGAGATACCTCTGAATGTTGTTTCGCAATCCTAACACTACTCACTGTATCTCACAATAATTTTTTTTCTTTTTTACCAACAATCCAAAAATGTTGGGTGTCACTGAGGCATCACATATGCAATACTGTGGTGTCAAAGTTATCTAACCAAATAAATGTTATGACACACTTTGTGAAGCAGCAGTGATGTCTGAAGCTTTAGATGTCATCACTCATGTGGTAGCAGTCATTTGATACAAGCTCCGACATAAAGTTTCAAAGCATCGTGCTCAACAAGACTGACGTAAGTTTCAGAGCGTCACTACCATCCGCCCACCTCTAATAATCAACTAATGTGTAAAGTAAGGAGATGCTGTTGGTCACCCACCGGAGGCAAGGATCTCGCCGTCTCTGCTGAACCTGAGGGAGTAGATGGTATCTGTGTGGCCTTTCAGCTCTCCAACCATCAGCCCGTGACCGATGTCCCACAGAAGAACTCTGCCGTCAGTGGCTCCTGAAGCCAAGAACTTCCCGTTGGGAGAAAAAGCCAAAGCATGGATGGGACCCTGGAAGATAAAGTTGACTTGCTAAGTAGTCGTCTCTGCAGCAGGCAATTCTGCCAGCTGTGCTGCAGTAAAAGACTCAGTGGGTGAACAGAGAAGTCACAGAGCAGCCTTACTGTGAGATCCATCAGGGTATAATGGAGACATTGTTTCAAGTAAACACATGAAGGTATTTATGGTTAAATATGCTAGCGTTTTGTAGTTCACATTGTTTTGATTGTTAAGTTAATGCTTAATTTCATTACTTTAGACAACAGACTTAACTATCATGATGTGTGATAGGCGATGCACAGCCAAAAAAAAAATCCACTGAATGGGAGATCAGGGTGCTGCTCTTGTGGCTCTTCTCACCTTGTGGCCGGTGAAGATTCGGACGCAGTTTCCATTCAAGACATCCCAGAGTCGGATGGTGCGATCAGATGACCCGGTGACAACATAATTGGAGTTGGGGTGGAAGCGGGTGCAAGTGACATCTGCGAGGTGACCGGAAAATATCCGCAGAGGCTGGTAGTGATCTGTTGCCCACAGACTGCAGAAAGAGAGCACAACACAGACGATGACCATCCTCTATAGACTGAGCTGCCCTATTCTGACAGCATGTTTTTCTCTGCGTTACAGGAGAATATAGACAGACTAATCAGATGAGCTCTGCACTTCCTTACCGAGCAACTCTGTCATGTCCCCCAGAGATGAAATAGTACCCATGGGGGGAAAACTGGGTGTCCCACACTGGGTAATTATGGCCTTTGTAGCCCACCAGACAAGTAAATGTTTGCAGACTCCACAGCCTGATTGTACCATCCTCAGAACTTGACAACAAGTAGTTCCTGAAAAACAAAAAGAGATGTCAAGATGACATGAAGAGAGGGGTCTGATCTTTTCACTGGGTGCCTTTTTCTACTTTTTACTTCCCCTAATAATCATATTGTATAACGTTCTCATCAAAAGTCTCAGTTAGACATGTTTCAGCTGCTAACATTTTCTGTCATCTGGCATCTGTCATGAATGCAATAAACGAAAGGAAATGTGTCCTCTAGGTTAAATGTACATGAACATGATGTAACCCATAACAATTAACAGCTGTAAACGACTCGTACCTGTCTGGGCTGAAGCTGATGCCGTAAATCGGACCACTGTGTCCGTAGAGGATCTTCGACTCGCTGGCCGTCTTCTCATCCATTATCCTCTCCAGCACGTC
>JAOXYL010000061.1:6678325-6690774 GCA_028564955.1 Terapon puta
TCTTTTTACAAGTTTCATCACAAAACCTGTTCATGGAAATCCATATGTTTGGTTAGGTTGCACCCAAATGCCCTGAGATCCATCTGTATGTTCCCGTTACTGACTCTAACCTCCCACGTCAAGTTATTTCTGGTTAGCTTCTATCCTGTCATCCTTGTCTCGCAGAGGGTTCTCGTCTTTTCCTTGGCCTATGTGAGGAAGTGCAAGTGTGTGCGATGGTGATGGTGCACTGTTGTGTGTGCGTGCAGCCTTTTGCCCATCCAGGCGGAATAATGGGTGTGAAGGCAGAGCTGTGGCACTAGAGATCTCCGTTTTGGGGGATGAAATGTGGGGAGCCTGCATTATTCAGTACTGACCTAACTGGAGAGCTGAATCCTGCACGCAGTTGTCGGCTCTGCTGGCTTTATGGATGGGCAGCCACACAGAAGTCTAGGTAAAAATCTGGGGTGATGAAATGAAATACCCTCATTGCTTTGTCAAAAAGCATCTAATCCTTATCTGGTCAGAGGCAGCTGTTGCAGTAATCATCAGTGAAAGTTTGAGGTAGTTTTGAGAGGTTAGGCTGGAAAGCATCTTTTAGTCTATGATATTCAGCTCAATGATAAAAAATAAGATGCAATATACAAGATACAATGCGAAACTCCAGCCAGCGCAGCTCACCCAAATAACTTCACGCCTGACAGTGCACTTCCTTGGGTCTTCAGCAATACTCCCGCTAAGTGTGAAGTCGAGCAGATGAACGGTCATCAAGATAACTGGAGGACAGACAGACTGAGACTCCATTTAGAGTTAGATCTGGGCTGAGCCAGACTAGCTGGTCCCCCTCCCCCCACCCCCTTTCTAGTCTTTGTGTTAAGATAATGAGTTCTATTTCACCTTAACACACAGTGGTGTCAATCCTCTTATCTATTAGTGTGTTGGCCAAAATAATTCCTAAAGATAATGCCACTTGTTTACACTGTGCTTTCCTGTGGTTGTTGCAGGAAATTTTTATAAATACATGTCAGTGTAGCGCCAAAATAACCAAATAAGGTCATTTGTAGCAACAATATCTCAGGACAAATTTAACTTCTTCAGGTTTATTTTTGATTGTAATTCAGGTGTAATCTTTACCATATTAAGTTTCTTAGTTTATTGTGTTAGCATGCTAACATTCCTGAACAAAGTTGCCAGGAGCCCTGCACGTCATTTATTAGACCTGAAGATTTTTTGAAAACCTGTATTATCGTCATCTTCTTTCTTTCCTTATCTGACTACATTGTAGGGATGTTCCTAACCCAGAGCTTGGAGAGGACAATATTTATATGAAAGTCGTGTGTGTGTGTTTGTGTGTGTGTTTGTGCACGATTTCTGGGAATAGTGGGATGCAAAGAAAAAACAGAGAGAACTATGTTCAAGATAGACGTGCGTATAGTTTGTCACGTCTGTCACAGCTCCTCATTAACTGAAAAAAGACCCCCTCTACATGCGTGCATCTGTAACCAAACATGTGTCGAGGGCTGTTTGCGATCTTAATGGTCTTTTATGACGTCGAAGTTGTTTTTACTTTCTACCCATCCTCTCCTCTCTCTCTCTCTCCCTCTATTCGCTGTTCCTCTCTGTTCCCTCCCACGCCTTTTCTGTCAGTAGAGATCTAACTAGGCACTTAAGCAGTCCCCCCACTGCGGGTGCTTCACAACACAATGTTGTGCTCCACAGTTTCTTTATCACTATAAATAATGCAGGCCCCATCTAAAACTAATAAGGCGGCGCGGCACAGTGAGGCGACGTAACAAACTCAAACCAAGAAACACGCCGAGTTCTATTGGGGCGTTTCGATTCAGCTCATTGTTTCATGCACCCAAAAACCGCATGTCTCTGTGTCACGTATCACACCATCATTACCGCTTTATTTATCATAATTCATCGCTGTTTGTCGTTGAACCGCATGGTGTTATTACAGAGCGGAGCTTCACGCGAGAGACGAGTCACTGCATGAATGTACTTTGTTCCCGGCAATCCAAGCCTCTTCAGATAGCCTCCCTGCCAAATTAGCCTCCTCTGCGGTCCATTGAGCATGTCTAAAGATTATCACACGCACACGCGCGCTCACACACACACACTGACTGACAGCTGCTGTGAGGGTAAGATAAAGAGGTGGCCTCCAATTTGCTAAAGGTCAGAGCCCTGGTACTCGCCTGAATCAATAATTACAATTCGTAACCAATGGCGACATAAACATTTAACAGATAGATCATTAACATAATTTTGTTGTTTTTTTAGGCGTTTGCAGTTATCATTGGAGATACCACCTATAGATAACAGTGTGGTTCGGTTGGCTCCCATTTTTAAATAAAAGTATAACAGTAATAGTTGTTTTTTTCAGAATATGTGGGTGCAAAAAAGAATACTCCAAAAAGACCCGAGGAAAGAGAAATGGTTGTATTATTAGCTTTTTCCATCCACTTCACATTTTTCCGAGGGAGACGTACGGTATCCCCTCATAAATTAGAATAATTTATCGAGGCATATCACGCCTTTCCCAGTCAGCGTGTGTCACGTTGGCAGGAAATCTTCACCGAGGACATACAGGACAATAGACCAGCTGATAAAAAGAAAGATCCCTCTATCTCACACAGCTTTGGTAAATTCACGTGATTTGTCAGTGGGACCAGGATTAAATCCTGATCAGCTCTGTAAGCCAAAGTGTCCGAAAGCACCTTTTCATAGTAGGTTATCAGTTAATTTGCTGGAGAGGATACATTGATTTTCAGTCAGTTGTCTGTCATCGTGGAGGTGAGGGACGGGCTGTAATGTAGTCTATCTATCTATTCTCTCTCTAATGTGAAAAAATATAGATATATACATCAGAAATGACAAAAAGGCGGGTGCACAAACAAAGATTTTCACGGTACAGTAACGCTCTTTGTTCTCCTTGGTATGTGTGTGTGTGTGTGTGTGTCTGACACAAAATAGAGGCTGGGGTTGGACCAGGCTTTCCTTTGTTACCAACGTTTGATGTCACCAGGAGGGGAGGGTGGACAGGATGAAGGGAACGTCCTTCGGGACCCACCGACCTGTGCAGACACAGCGACAGAAGGACGTGTGGTGACACATACACAGACTGGGAGATTCACAAGAAAATACTGAAACACACAGATCTCACACACAAAAATGTATAAATACGTCTCTGTTTACATTCACAGAAGAAACCACCAGTCTGCATTTCCTTTCCAGCAATTAAAGCCTTTAAAAACATGTTCCTAAAGAGGCTGTCGAGTCTTTGCTTTATTGTCATTTGCTTGGAGAATGTGAATGGACCACTGGTTGTGCTGATCTTTACTTTTCTTTTTCACTCGACTCACAGGTCGACATAGATCTAATTTAGTTGTTGGGAAGAGGCAGTTAGAATTAGATAAAGTATTAAGGTAGTACAAGAATGAGAAAGAGCAATGAACGTCCAATACACATAAAAAAATGCAGATAGATAAGGCACAAGAAGTCTTGGGGCATAAGTCAACCTCAACTGGTGATGATGGTGATGATGATGATAGTTATGATAATGATTATAATGATGTATTAGAAAAGGACACATAGATTTCAATCCAATTTAATTCTAATTCAGAATTATTTTTTTCAAAAGGAGCACTTGAACTTTTCAACAATATCTAAAACTGTACTGAGAGCAGTTTTTATAAAGCAGAGGGAATTTGTAATGTTTTATAATTGTAGTTTTATATCGCTCTCCGATGGAATCTGAATCTACTGTCCTCATATTTATATCGTACAGTGAGAGGACACAGATTTAGAAAGCATATTATTCAGTGTAATTAACTCGACATTTCCATCTCCCTGAGCAATAACGGGGTGTCTTTGACCTGAGAGAGAGTGTAATTATGCTATTTGATGAAAAAAGACATGCACGGTGAACCAATTTGGGAGTCAATTAGATAATAGCCTCATCTGTAGGGGAGTTCAGATCCCAACCTCATGGCATCTTACACTCGCACATTTCTCTCCACTCCCAGAAATAAAGCTGATGGATGATTCCACAGTGAAAGCATTGCCAGAAAACCAGCAACTCTAACAGATAAACTAAATCGTGAACAGGTCTAAGGAGATGGATTTACACAGACGAGAGATACATGACCTCTCAATCTGCTCAGGAGCTGACCGTACAAGACTCTAAACTGCTTTTTAATTAATAGCTGATCCTGCTCCATCGATCTGCTCTCTAATTATGGGGCGTTAGCCTACTATAGATCCACAAGGGATCCACAAAACCATTTGCACACACACACGCAAGCACAAGCCCATCGTGCATTCCTCCACACCACTCAGCCGGACGTTTTACTGTAGCTGCTTCATTGTGGGAGGTAAATATTTTAACAGAAACGTTGCCTGAATGAGTCCTGGGCCTCAAGTCCCACGGGCTCCGAATGAGATGACATTTTTAATTACGGTCACGCCAAGATAATGGAATGCTTTTGGTGTTTTCAGCCCGATCAATAGCTGTTAATGTGTGTACAGTGACACAGTATATCAGCCTCTGGGCAAACCGCCAGCAGGTGGGGAATGACTCCAGTCAGCACTTTAAGTAGAGGAGGGGAGGAGCAGACACACATACACACACATCCATACATGCATACTGTAGGAGACGGGCTGCCTTTGCATTACGTGTATTTGCCATGTTGATGTAGTGCAGCAAAGAGGGTGGAGCCAAGGGTGCAGAGGTCCTCGCATCTTGCATGTAAAAGCTGTCTCTGATGAATCTGCAAACTGCAGCATCGCAGCGTCAACTTTGGATGGCATGAGAGGAAGAGCAGACACAGACACATAAAAACGCACCAAATGATGGAAAAGCATGAATGAATTCTTGATAACAGAGTGTTCCTGTGTGTACCACACTGAGTGAGTTCATTCATCATTTGTTACAGAGCAGGTCTTCAGCCACCAGCTGCTCCTCTGCTGGGCTCCGCCTGCTCGGCCCAGCTGAAGATAAAGACACTCACAGTCCGTCTGTGATGGGTGTTCAAAGCCTCTGTCACCCATAATGCAGATAGTGTGTCAAGCTTGTGACACTGCTCACGAGATAAGTGAAATAAATGGGATGCACTCACTATAGAGAAAACTTTGTTGACACATCTCTTCGGCACTGCCAACACAAATTGAATCAGTGAGCAAACAACATCTGTCCCAGTGTTTCTCTCATTCAATGAGAAGATGCCTTTAATCATTGGTGTTGATTAATGAGAGCAGGCCTCAGTGTGAAACGTTCCCATAACTGCCTCTGTTTCTGGTACAGAACAATTGCTCTGTTAACTTCAGCCGGCCATTTTTTCTCCACGGAACGACAACCTTAGGAAATCATAGCGCCATAAAGTCAGCCTGTGCTGCCTTAAGATCCTGAATGATGTTGTGTAATTACCCTGTGCCCACCCGTGACTAGCAGGTGAGACTGAACGACTCACTTCCAGGGAAACAGTCCCTCGCTAATCTTAATGTCATTTCTCTGAGCCTCAAGGTTGAAATAGATACTGCCACTCAAAGGGGCACAGGGGAGTAAGGCGAAGGCGGTGCTGTTCGATACTTTAGCACCACCCACCTACCCGCCCGCCCCCCACCCGCCACACATCATGTGGAAAGACATTATCACGTCCAGTGGGTGCAGGCTGAAAGATGAGTGCTGCAGTAAAGGGGCAATAAAGCCTGGTAGAAAAACGTGTCCACTTCACAGCTAAACTAATGTGAAAATTAATTCAGCAGGTAGTGAAACTTTCAACAAATTACTTTACAATTAATAAATATAATAAATCATCAGTAAGACATTTGAAATTTCTGCAGGCACTGATGTAAAACCCCTCAAGGATCTATGTGACAATACAAAATATTTACTTAAGTCCAGATTGAGAGTTTAAACTGCTGTGCGTTATCTTGTATGTCTTGCATTTCCCTCCAGAAACCCAGATACCCTCCTCTGTACGTGACCTTTGATGATATAACATGATCTGTTTTCATAAACCTACATCCAATATGGAAGCACCATGTCCACACTCTCTGACTTCCCCTCAAACAAATTTTTAATTCTCATATTTTTTTCCTATGAAGAGGACACTTTCAGACACGAATGACCTTCATGGCGTTGGCAGCAGCGAGTGCATTTTGCATTCTGATGGGCTTCCACGTGCACTGGGGAGACTTTCCAACAGACTGAGACGGGATGCAGGATTTCCCCATTAGCTGTTTGCTGCATTTCAGCAAGTGCGAAAGCAGCAGCTAATAATGGCTCGTGGGTAATGGGATGAAGAACGGAAGAAAGAGGCAAAAGGAGACAGCGTGGCAGCCGTGTGGAAAAGCACATTTTCCACGTCTCCTCCCACAATTCTCCACAAATCTGCGTACGTAAGTGCTTCAATCGCTCACTGCCACTGATTGATCAATGCTCAGTGCTGATCAGTGCTCGGCAGCAGATAATACAACACCCCACTTTTATGTCTCATTAGGTGTCACTATTGTTCCTGCAACTCTTAGAAGAAGGATGGGCGGGACAGAGGGGGCAGGGGAGCATGGACAGCGCCTCCCCCGCCTTCAGAGCCACCCCCCCTCCCAGCTGCCCTGTGCACGGCTGGATGTTTGAAGACTATATACGATGAGGAGCATGGGAGATTTGTCAATAGGTCGGCCTCAGGAGGCAGGTAATCTTTACTCCTCCAGCCCGACAGCCTGCAGCGTTTTGTGTGGGGAGGGGGGTGGGGGGGCCACATTCCTGTGTGTCCTTTCCCACCTCCTATATCCTCTGCTGCACATTGGCTGGTGACTACTGAGGCAGCTTAATGTACAAATCATACAGTAATCTCACTCTCGGTGTGAAACTGGACGAGAGGACAACTTCAATGATGATGCTGTTTGTAATATAGAACGATTCCATGATCTGTGATAAGGAAAACAAACAAATCAAATACCTGCTGATTGTTTTAATGGAGCTGAAATAATCTCCGGAGAGGAAAAAAAAAAAAACTCATTAGTCTAGTCAAGGCTACAGCAAGTGTTTCCTTTATGCTGGTGAGAGATTCAACATGCTTTAAGCTACTGTGAGAAAACTGCAACAGTGTGCTCAGTATAATAATATGATGATAAAAATAACGATGATGAGGGGCCCGTCAAGGTTACACACTAATCCTCTCCTTCGAAGACAAAATATCAACCACGCAAATGAAAACTTTAGAGGAAACTGGGAGCAACCCAAAAGATTTCTTTTCTTTAAATATTTTTTATGAGTGAAGGGTCAAATAATAACACCTGATATAAAATGAGGTCACTTTTATAACACACGGAGAACTTTTAATGTGTGTTAATATGCCATTATTTTGTTTGTTCAGACTCTCTAGTGTTCCCTCATTTGGCCAGATAATGAGTTAACAGATGTTTATCTAAAGATTAATATTTATGACTAAGCTTAGGAGCTTGTTTGCAGAGTTTATGTCCCAAAAATTACTTTGGGTTACTTGTGTGTTATCTTAGTGGTGTGATATTCAGTCAAGAGGCAGACAATGGAAACCCTCACCCCCATCACAACCACATCTGCAATCACACTGTCCAAGGTGACCTGCCTCTTTTGTGCACACCAGCACAGGCTCTTCATAATCTCGAAAATCAGTCTCCATGGTCAAATGGGCTTTTAATTGGCCTCTGCATTTTGAAGTGTGTTCCTGGGTTCATCTGTGTGATTCAGCAGAAATAACAACCAGTAGGACGTCTCTGCTCGTGTATAAATACATATACATAACCACATACCAGACACACAATGCTGGTAACTTTTTATTGATTAAATCGGCGTTACTTTCTTAATAACCTTATAGCCATCAGTGTAATTCTAAAGGAGTCTGAAGATTAATGACCACAGAATTACTCTGCCTGACCTCTCATAGTGTCGCACCTGTTCAGCAGCACAGGAAATTAATGGTCACGGTGACAAGGCCTAATTATGCTAAACAAAAGCTAATAATAAAACACAGTATTTAATCAACATTTTAATATCACTGGAAATAGTTGGACTGGATCGATAGCGTATCACAACAACATTATTGCAAATCTCCAACACCATATCTCCAACTCTGAGGTCGTTAATATTTCACCACAGGGGATTGACGAATGAAGGGAGAAGCTGTGGATAAAATCAGGACAAGAAAAGCTTATCTTTCATGGAATTTTTGAACCTATTGGACTACATGTGTCATTAGAGCCCCAATTCAAGTTGAAAAAGGGAATTTTTAACACCGATCGTTGAAACAGAATCACTCTTTCCCAAAGCTTTGAGGTCCTGATCTGATTTATTCCATCTGACACGCTCACTACTCTCCCTGCTCTTTCAACTGCTTTACTTCTGGGTTTTAATCTCTCACTGTGCCTAGGAGACAGTTTTCCTTTTCAACATCAGGTTGAGTTTTTTTTTTTTTATGCTTCCACTTTCTTTTTGTTCTCTGCCGTTCAAAATGCTGTGTCACAGTCTGCAGGCTGGATGTTGAACAGAGAGCTCTGGATGGACTCAGCTGCTCTATTATGGATTAGGCAGCGGCAGCGTGCACCTCTTAACCCCCCAAAGAGCTGCAGGAACATTTTAACACAATGGTACACTGTGATCTTTATTTACACCATGTGAGTACACCAATGTGAATGCACTGATGCACCGCTGCACCAAGACTGATAGTGGATGATGAAAGTAACTGATACAATACTTTCTTCTCAATTAATGATTTTTTATTATAGTGGAATATAAATGTAAAAAAAAAAGTTCAACCTTGAGCTGACGCAAATGCATTTTTCAAATTGGCTAGAGTTTTACGAGGACATTGCCTGGTTATAGACTTATAAAGCAGAATGTCATCATCCAAATGGATATCTTAATGTGGGCGGGATTCCAAATTACATCTGTTAATACCGTCAGCGGGTGCGCGCTGCAGCACAAGGTTAATTTAAGGACACATCCCTGTAGGTTGAGCTTGTTTTGCTGCCCTCTTGCACCCTCCCCGGCCTCCTACAAAATAATGAGTCCCCCCTGAATAGTTGCTGAACAGCACTTCTCCTTCAAGCCAGTCACTGAATCTCTGCAAAAAGTTTGTTAGACAGTGGCTGTTACAAAAAGTAACTTTGACTGATGTCAGGGAAGTAGCTTGCACGGTATTTATTAACTCAAGGTCATCACATATTGGAGAGAAAACCAACAAGTCTTTATTGCTTATCAGTTATTATCGGAGGAAGTGGATTGAGCAGTTTCCTGCAGAGTCCTCATGTATCTGCAGACTGAACTGTGGCAGAAAGCCCGAAGCAAGAAGTGAAGAAAATCTAATGTTTTTCACCCAAAAATCCCTAAGTGGTTTGAAACCACTGAAAGGCATGTGTATGTTCAATTTATTTATTTATTTATTTGTTTGTTTATTTATTTATTTATTTTTTACCAGATTCATCTCCACTGTGACACTTTATGCCTCCAGTGCAGCATCAGCAGAGCTTCACTTCTGCTGCTTGTGATGCACATATCAGTTTGTCAGCGCATTACTTTCTTCCTCGTCTAGCTTTTGATGCATCCAGCTGAAACCTAAAAATACCTACCTACCTTTTTGCATTTTGTACCCCTCTATAACAGCTGTTTTTTTATTATATCTGTTTAATCACTGAAGGAAGTGATAAGTCACAGTTACACGCTGGAGAAAGAGATTTCGCTCCTAATAGACTTGGTGTGATGTGTTTTAAAAATAGCCTGTATGTTTTCTGGCAGTCTGCTCGCTGTGAAATGAAACACTGCTGTAGGTACATCCATCTATCTGTTAATCAATATCAGTACAAAACCTACATGAAAGTTTGGGAAGGTTTGGATGTGGCAAACCGTTATGACACAATCACAATTTAATCGGTTTTCCTTAAATGTTCCAACAGCTTCTTTCAGCATCGGTCAGCATTTGTATTAACCAGTTTGCCTGTCAAAATATAAATGTGAAGTTAAAAATTGACCATAGAACAAAAAAAAAAAAGAGCACAGAGCTCTTCTGCACTTAATAAAGTCAGTACCCTTCTGCTCTGTAAATCTAATCTTTACACTTAAATCAAATTCAATGACATTTTCTGATTAGTGAGATGGACTTTCCACCTAATGTAATTGTATTTCTTGTGGTTGAATACCCCCAATATCACTCTGTTCATCCCTACAGAAGCTCAAGCGGAGGTCAGAAATGGAGCTGCGACCTCCTCCTTTGTTCATGGAGAGACATTTTCCTCCAGTCTGTCTGTCTGCATGTCTGGCTCTGCCGGCTCTGTCTCTGCTATTATTAGCACGGAGGAAGGGGAAAAAAAAAACACAGTGACGGTTTGGTTAACAGAGGGGACGCCACGTCACACAGAGGGCCTACCTCAAAGTGATTCAGCATTTTGCGCCAGGAAATGGATTGAAAACGTGATTTAATATTAAACACTGCCATCAGTGTTTTGCACCCCAACAGAAGAGTCATTTGCTTGTCAAACGATCAGTTTTAGTAGTTACTTCCACTGATTTTAGGCTTAGTTTAACGTCTACCTCGGTGTGCCTCCATCTTAAATGAGGTGAATCTGTTTGTCGTATGTTTGATGTCCTTTTATTTTCTGACCTGTGTAGCCGGTTGTTTGCCTCTCTTCAGACCTATCTGTCTGCCAGCCTTGACGAGAGCGAACTCTGTCTCTCAGAGCGCGGTAATTCCCCCCAGGCCGCTGAAGCACAGCAGGATGCTGGCAACAGATTCCAAGGCAACAGCAGCGGCAACTCACAAATTAACTCCTTGTTTACAGGAATAAAGAGTAAAATATAATAGTATACTGTGTCAATATGCAGAAAGACTTCTAACAATACAAAATATCCTTTCAGGAAATTACGTGTAATATGATCATATAGATTCATACTTTATATGCCGGAATATTAACTTGCTCAGTGTCACGTTTCATTATTTAGTCCGTGACAATTTAAGATTATGTTTAGATATAAAGAGAAAGTTATTTTTTCTTGTTTTGGTGGAGGCTGCTGCTCCTGCCCAAACAGGATCTTCTCAGAAACAAAACCTATTTTGGTTTCTGTGAATGTGTTATGGATGACTGTGTGTATGCGTATAAAGTTTCTGGCTGTCCTAAATGCCATTTTTGCGGGGCCCCTGTTGAGCCACCATGGTTTCAGTCAACTTAATTTCAAATGACATATTTATCAGATTGTCTTTGTTTTATCATCTCTGTAAAGTAAAAGTCTAAAATAAACAAACAAACAAATAAAAATGTCTGAATCCCAAAACCGGAAAACAAAACAGGGGCAGGTTTTTTTCACGAATGCTTTTTGCCAGGTCACTATGACACAGGAAGTGGATTTAAGGCATTTTCCAAATTTATAACTGCTGATTTTTCCTGCAGATATATCTGACAGCATGCCTGGAACCGGAGGAGAACAAAATCTCAGTTATATTAAAATATTCCCGAGTGGTTTGAGATCTCTTAGAATGTGCATTTTCTGCCAGATTTATCTCCACTGTGACATTTTATGCCTCCAGTGCAGCATCAGCAGCCTGCAGGGCTTCACTTCTGCTGCTGGTGATGCACACATCAGCTTCCCCGTGCACCTTCTTCATCTTATGATGCATCAAGTGGAAACCGAAAAATACCTACCCCTTAGCATTTCACTGGACATTTTCCATATAACGGCAGATGTTTCAAAACTTTCATGTTTTGGTGGGGTCTAGCGTTTGTGTTAAGCTATGCAATCCTCATGCGGCACAGGAAGAATCTAACTTCCAGTAAAATGTTATTGTTCAAGTAGTAGCAGCATTTTGCTGTTTTTAGTTTCTGTGTGTGTGTGTGTGTGTGTGTGTGTGTGTGTGTAAGGTCGCACACAGGCACATTTTAATATGTCTGCAGAGCCGACGCCTCAGTCCAGCAAAGAGGGATGGCTTTGATCCGGAGACGCAAACAGGTGAAATTTACGGCCCCCTCGCTCTGCTGCCTGATTCTCATTTCCACCATCACTGCCGCACGCCGGCACTTATTACAAGACAGAGCATAAAACATGCTTCTCCCTCCACACTGTCTCCTCTATCCCATCGTGGCAGCGAAGGAAAGACATAAAGAAGGAGAGACTACCACAGTCACATATGTGCACGTGTAGATGATATTTATTAACCTCTCACAACCACCAATCAAAGCTACAAACATTTAACTAGTTTAAAATTGTAGGGGTGATCCCAAATTTGGGATATGTCCAGATATATCTGGTTGGGGGAAATAAACAATCTAGAATATTTGACAGAATCATGTAGCCATAAATACATTAATGTTTAGGTTTGAATATTGATGTGATTTAGTCAAAACGGGCGGAAATCTGTTTTTTTTTTTTTTTGCAACCTCAAAGCTGCTTAGTTGGGAATAAAAAAGTGGAAAACTCTATGTTAATGGCATGATGTGTGAGA
>JAOXYL010000061.1:6695790-6711328 GCA_028564955.1 Terapon puta
GAGCTGGAGTGTTTGTCCTACATATTCTCAGCTGTGAGTGCCCAATGAAAAGCAGCCTCTGTGAGAGACTCACGCAGTCAGAGCCCACAGGCCGGGTGGGCGTTGTCAGATGCAGCTGCTGAGCGCGCTGTCCCGGGGGAGAGAGTTTCAGCACCACGGACAGAGCCCGGGCGACCACAGCTGCCCCTGATCTCACCTACAGCTCTGATATTCACGTCTTCACGGATAAAAACACCACACACTGTGTCCAGTTCGACGTTAACCAACCTTAATGAGACTGATAATAACGGGCTGTCTGCTCGCATCTGTCTGACAGGCGGCCAACGCGTCATTAAAATGGGATTACCTGGTAGTTTCCGATCTCCACGTTGTGCCTCTCCTCCATCTCGTGGAGCTGCTTCTCCAGAGACTCGTTGGTCCCCCTCAGACTCTCGATCTCGATGGTCTTGGACTGCAGCTGCCTCCTGAACTCGTTGATCTCCTCCCTGCTGGCGCGGATGGCCTCGTTACTCCGGTTGGCCTGCTCGGACAAGTCGGCGAACTTGGTCTTGTACCACTCCTCGGCGGACTGCAGGTTCTTGGACGCCATGGACTCGTACTGGCCGCGGATCTCTTTGAGGGCGGAGGTGAGGTCCGGCTTGGACACCTCCATCTCCACGGACACCTGGGCGGCCTGGATCATCTCCATCAGCTCGGCCACCTCCTCCTCGTGCACCTTCCTGAGGAAGTTGATCTCGTCCAGCAGAGACTCCACCTTCTTCTCCAGGTCCAGGCGCACCATGGTGGCATCGTCCACGTCTTTCTTAAAAGCCTTGAGCGTGGCCTCCGCCTCCTCCCGGGCGCGGAACTCCTCTTCGTACTTCCCCCGGAGCTTCTGCAGGTCGTCCTCGATGCTGTCCCTCTCGATCAGCAGCTGGGACTTCTCCCCGTTCAGCTCATCCAGCTGGGAGCGCAGTTCGCGGATCTCCTGCTGGTAGAGCTCGGCCAGGCGGGACGGCTCGGTCTGCCGCTGGCGCAGCGCGCTCAGCTCCGTCTCCAGCACTTTGTTGTGCTGCTCCAAGTTGCGCACTTTCTCGATGAACATGGCGAAGCGGTCGTTGAGACCCTGCATCTGCTCCTTCTCGTTGGTGCGGATGATTTTGAACTCATTGTTGAGGACGCTGCTCTGGGTCAGGTCGAAGGTCTCCAGCGGCATGGGCGAGAAGGAGGGCCGGGCGGACTTTCTGGTGTACGAGCCCAGGGATGAGACGTTGCTCCGGGATAGGGAGGAGGACCGGTAGCCTCCCCGGGAGGACATGCTCACCGCGCTCCGAGACGGGGAGGACGCATAGCGGGGAGAATCCCCGAAAATCTTCCTGTAGGAGGAGGAGGAAAAGACTTCAGATCCGTAGCTCATCTTGGCTTGAGTGGAGACAGAGCAGAGCAGTGGGCGCGTCTCCTTTATATAGGGGGACCGACCCAATCACTAATTAATGCCCCATGGCAACAGCCGGACTCATCCACATGCGGCAGGTTAGGTCGGGGCTGGATATTGGCCAAAATGTGAATTATCTTTTCTCATAGGTAGTCCACAATAATCCCAACATCAGTCCAGATGTGCGCAGTTGAAATGTTTCTTTGTGTGGAGCAGAGGGAACTGCCCTGCTGTCCTTTTTGGCGCAGTGGTGATGCGTCATTGTTTGATCCCTTGCTGCACGTTTGCACTTGAAACAAATTTCTTTATTTTTTTATGTTAAGGTAACTTCCAGATTGTTATCAGTCTTTTGGGAGCTGAGAGAAAACATACAAGCTCTAAATCCAAACACACCCCATCACTGCACATGGTGATGATGGTGCACTTTATTTCAAAGTCTTTATATTGTATAGCTGCAACTTGTAGCTGACAATCAATAACACCACTCTTCTCTAAGACATAAACTTTCTTCCTCACCAGCTGTTTTTGTTGAAGACACTTTATACTTCAGTAGAAGAACTTTATGCTTCTGTCTGTATTTAGAAATCAAATCTACACTTTAAGCCACGGACTGTGAATCCTTAAGTGTCTAACATACTATTACCCATGTCAGTGTAATTTTACAGGTTTAAAAAATGTGATCTTAAAGGAACATTTGTCTTTTGTTCTTCCTCTTCTCAAATGTCTTAGGTGTGACCAGGTTGAGGAAGAGATGCTGAAAGCGAGCAGAACAAAAGGAGCTTTAATAGTTGTTCAACCGCTGACCAACATCTACAAAGAAAATATTAGACGGATTATAAGACATTAGATATTTCATGTGAAGAATAATCTGCTCATACAGGTGAAAGCAGTAGTTCTCTTCAGCATCCTTTAGCAACAGCATCCCACTGACAAGCCTTTGCTGCCCTCTGTTGTCTCATCACTGCACACTGCAAGCAAACATGAATTTTACAAACAGGTTAGACACAACATGAAGCAGTAAAAACAGTCAAGTGGCCACTGGGTCTTCAGATTAACTGATGATGGGTGAGCTCACAGGTGAATGCAGTTTACCCCAAAAAGGAAAGATGGGAGGAAGACAAGTCATCCCAACCAAAATACACAGTATGTAGCACAGTGGAGCCACAGCAGTGCAGGTGATTACAAACCTGGGCAGGTTAACCCAGCATTTTCAGGCTGACATGAGAAAAGGTTACCTGAAGAGCTGCAAGCAGAAACACACACATTATCTTTATTCTCAATTTTGCTATATTCACACCTGCGGAATGCCCCATATGTGCCATGGAGATCCTTTATTTTTCTTTTGCCTTTCAATCTGAATAACAAACAATCAAACAATAAAAGGGTGCCCTGCAAGCCAAAATAATTTATTGTTATTCAGAAGAACTGTATCAGTGTAAAAACTTTTATTCCCAAAATGATCCAGAAGAATGCTCCGTTGACGTCCCGGGTGTGGAGACAAACTGTGTGTTGCTCCTGATTTGTCAGATGTTGTACTGTTGCTGTAACCGAGTATAAATATATATATATTTCATACTACTATTTACAGTATTTTTCTTCTGACCAAGTTAAATGCACTGACGTTAAGCATTAAGTTAGAACTTGTTCAAATCCAGAAAGAAAACAGACTCATAACCCTTTTTATAGTCCCCTTAATTTTAGCACAGTGTGGCAGGACATTGAGAAACACTTTACTAAATACAGATGTGCAAACAATAGCAAGACAGATGTTTGCTGTTTTGTACTTCTACATTTCAGAGTAATATTATGCATTTTATTTCACAATCATACAATTCAATCAATTACTAGTTAGTTTTGAGATTGAGAATTTACTTGAAAAACATCAATAAACTACATTAAAATAAAAGACAATTGGGGCCTCTTGTTACACGTCTCAAATGTGTATGAGCTGTTGCCAGTTTCAACAAGGAAACATTTGACCTCTAAACCTCTCACATGGTTACATTTAAATAACTGTTGGAGGCCCTAAGAGGTAAAACTGGGTCTTTATCAAAAAGCAAAGTCTGGAGGAATTAAGACAAATGTGTGCAGCACAACATTTTCCCTTTTTTCGTTTCTCTCTAATTAATCATCTCAAGACCACTCACATTTATCTGGTGACCCTTTGGAGAGGCCTAAACGCTAGCGTGGGAACCACTGGACTGAACAACTGAACCGTAAAGAAAAAAACTCCACTTTGAGCAATAAAATGTTACTTGTGCATTATTGCATCAGTATTAACAACCTGACACACAATAATTAATCAGTCTCTGGGGCATGAGCACATCCCTGGTGCTGGTAATAGTCGTGTACTATTATTTAATCAGGACTGTGAATTCAGATTTTTACTGCATTGTAACGTACTGTACTCTAGTTTTACTGAAGTGAAGGGATCTGAGAGCTTGTTTCCCCGCTGATAATATCCATCACAGAGGCCAGACTGTCAGATGGATCGGCACATCAAAGGCAGTGGGCGCATGTGAGCAGTCACTTGCAATTTTCCACATAACGCAGCCTGCTGCAGTGTTTATAAAAGAAGACGCTGAACAGATGGATATCAGCAGTGTTACATCATCTGTGCTCGGGCAGATCGCCGCTGCAGGTCCACTCCTGCAGCAGCAATAAACGAGTCCACCGAGGTGTCTCCCTGCACCTTTGACACTTCGGTCACGTGTCTGCGCCACGTAGCCCCGCCCCCCGTTGAGTGGCAGGACAGAGACCCCGCCCCCGCAATCCGGATGTCTCATAATAACAGCTGGCAGAGGAGAGGAGGGGGGACGGCAGAGAGCGAGCAGAGAGCAGGGAGCAGAGAGTAGACAGAGCCGGAGCACTCATCTGCTGCCCGGCCGTACAGCGCACACACCGCCGCTTCGCTTTTTCTGCAACAAAAACACACACTCCAGCGAGTCGGCCGGCCGCACTGCGCATGCTCAGACTGACGGACGGTGCAGTTGTTTGACTGAGGAGCTCGAGAGGTGAGTACGGCAGCGAGACAAACACATCAGACCTGCGCCGACACTTTGAGCCTTTTGTTGGGCTTGTTTGGGGTTTTTTGTTCGCGTCAAAGGCAGCTAACGCGTTAGCCTCGCCCCCCGGCTGTCCTTCACATCAATGTCAGAAAATAAAACATAAAGAAAAGACCCCCTCCCCTCCCCTTTTACAAGAAGAGCAGGGCAGAGGCTGTTAGCTTGTTTTTTTGTTGTTGTTGCAGTGAAGCAAACAGAGGAGGCTTGTTGGTTTGTGGGAGCTTCCGTTAGCCTGTGGAGACACTTTTACACTAAGCTAATCTCTCAGCGGCCGCCTCTGCTTGTGTTGCCTTTTTCTGTGTTTACACAGGCAAAGATTTAAAAAAAAAAAGAGAGAGAGAGACTTCAGCAGAAATAAAACGAGGCTAAAACCAGTGACAGTAAAATAAAAAAAGACCGACCCGTGGCAACAAAGCCTGGTCCAAGTTCGTGTTTTGCCCCTTTCTGCTCTTCTCCCTCTCTTCCAGTTTCTCTTTGCAGTGTGTTTGTTCAGTCCCCGCTTGGCTGGTAGTCTCTCCTCGCCACAGATCCCCTCAGACCCCAGAGGACCCGCTTCACACTTTGGGCCCTGGTGTCACTCCAAGCCAGCTATGATTAAGACACATTACAGGGACTGAGGACTCAGTGCTGCCAGGTGGGGGGTTTCTAACCCAGCACAAACGATTACAGCCTCTTTGAAGCCTCTGTTTGTCCCCCTGTGAGACTGCAGGCCGATGACGGTGTGTTGGTGCAGTTGTTTGTGGCCCCCCGCTGACAGCTGGGAGTCTCACTCATACATGTTCCTGGCAGCCAAGAAAAAGAGGGCTGACCTCTTCTGCCTTTTCCCTCCCCGGCCCAGGATCTCCAGTGATAGCAGGAGAGAGATGGGTGTCAGGGAGGGGAGGACGGAGACTTTGACACCGGTCGTCAGCAGGCACAAGGCCGGCTGAGAACGCAGGCTCGCCGTCTGCCGGGGCAGGGATCCACGAGGGTTTTATGCTTCTTAAGTCCAAGATGTGTGTGACTTGACGCAGACAAAAGGATTTAGGTCGGATGTCATTGCTGTAGATTCAGCAAGTGTGACCTTGTGCCCAGGCTTTCACTTCAGCCATGGCTCTTTTCTTTCACTCTGCCCTGGGATGTCTTTGTGTCAGGCTGTGCTCACACAACACGCCACATTAGACAGACTGGATCGGGTACATCGTCTGCATATATAGAGTTCCCGCGTGCTGTGCTCAACTATGATAATAGGTGTATTATTTTAGTTATTAAACCGTAAGCCCAGTTTATTACTATTGTGATTAAAAGTGACCTTGAATGAATCGACCTTACTCAACCTCTCTGTTTAAATAGTTTCTGTTGTTTCATCGTTTTCTGTCATGAGGAACGCTAAAAATAAGTCGCTAGAATTGAAAAAGTCTTCATAAGAGATTGTACCAGGCTGTCTTCATCTCCCTCAGACGCTGAACAGTTTTGAAGATGACAACTTCGTGGAGCGATAGACTGCAGAACTATGCAGACCTGCCGGCCAACATGGACGGGCTGACAATGAAAAAATACAGAAGAGAGCCATATCACAGGTAAGAATAATCTTCAGAGCTTCTACATGCACCTCTGATCGACTGAAACTACCTGAGCGTTATGTTGAACAGCCAGGCAAAAGAACAGACCCCTCAGACATTATGGAGATACTGCTGGGTGGCCCAAATAAGAAATCAAAGACTTCAGTGTTGAAGGAATTAATCACAAAGTCAGTTCACAGAAGTGGGTCATATTTCAGAAGATGAGTTTATGTGGGTGAAATTCAACATGACCATGTTTAAAGTGTAACCTTAACCGTAATGTCTTGGAATATGCTCTAATTTCATTAAAACAGAACGAACCATCATATAAATTCAGAAACTTAATGTTCAGCTGTAAAATTGCCATTAAGACCAGAATATTTCCACCTGAACTTTTTATATTCTCTACATTGTGTCACTTCTTAATTATCAGTATAGCAGAGTGAAATGTCTCTGACCAACCAGATAACCTGACTGTATGTATAGATTTTTTACTTTCTTGGCATTTACTTTTTTTTTACCCAGCTATAATCTTAAGGCAAGGCACTTGCCTTACTGTTCATTACTGAATAATAGATTTCTTTAAGAATTGCAGTCCACTTTTTTTGGTTTGGTTTATCCGTTTGTTTGCTGCCTTACGTTTCCCTCAGACTGGGAAACAAAGCAAGTTTTGCTGGCTTTAAATTTCACATGCAATTGATCCAGACATGGGTGGGGTTTTCTGGCTGTTATGCAAAATTCCTCTCTGTCTCATGGCAAAACATCACTAGGCTGTTGAAGTTTGTGGAGTGAGTGCATGAACTCAGAGCCCATTGCTGGCTTAAAGCCAAAGTGATGCCCTCAATACAACAGGCGTGTCTTGCCTCATATAGACGTCTTTGTTTCTCTACCTGTGGCCTGGAAACTCCCTGTAGTCAGCCTGGCTGGTGCGAGGAGGAATTTATTCCTCATCAGAGTAATAAAACGTGCGTCGCTGTTCAATGTATAACTAAGACGTGCGTGTCCACTGGGCACGGCTGTTCTTTCACACCATTATATAATATGCAGTGCTCTCAGGGTTTTTGAAACTGTCACTCATCTGATAGCTCTGTGTGCTCTGCTGACATAAGTCACCCAGTTCATCCCCACCAAACTCCACCCTCTCCAGGCACGCACACACAAACAAGCACACGTGCTAAGATAACAAAGGTATGTTATGTTATATGGTTCTGTTTAATTAAATATATTTAAGAAACTACCGACTGTTGCCTAACATTCAGACATTCTTTTAAAGTAAGAGCTCAGCTGAAACGCTCAAGCCTGATAGTGATAGACTGCCTGGAACAGATAAACCTCCGATCACAGGGGGTCGAATCACTGTCTTGGTGAGATTAGAGGGCGGTGGAAAAAATCTGGCAGATTGTTGCACAGCTGTTTTCAGATGGAGCTAAATTTTCTGTTGTAGTTTGTGGTGTGGCCATTGTGTGCTATTTGAGGCGATAATGTCGTCAGTGAGACCAAAGTCGATGCTGACTTGTGTGATGAAGTCACCCCCCCCTCACCCCCTACCCACTGTCAATATGCGCTTAGGAAAGGCATTATCTTACTTAAGTTATCAGTCATGGCCATCCGTTACTGCACCTCCCACAGGCTCCAAGCTGGAGGTCACATGTGAAATGACAACAGCACAATCCATCCCTGGAAAAAGGCTTATACTATAGTGTGTATATATATATATATATATATATATATATATATACTCCATAGTCCATTTGTTTTGATTGAGGAGGACTTCTGCTGACAGAAATCCATTCTACATTTGGAGCACTATGAGGCCATAAAAAGTTACATTTTGCAAGTGCCTACATAAAGAATCAATATTAAATACTTAAGGTTGAAATTCAAATACAGCAGCAGTGAAATATTTTATTTTTTTCTACTGCGAAAGCCTTTTAAAACTTCACTTTTTTCCAGTGTTGATTAGAAATAGATAGTATAATAGACAGTTTAAATGTTTGGGGTTTAAGATTGCTTGTCTAAACTTGTTTTTCTTGGATGTCAGATAAAACAACATTAAGTCTGGCTCAGGCTTCATTGCTTAACCTTGTTTGCCTGAATGTTGAGCTTTCAATATTTCATCTTAGATTTTGATATCTGAATGTTATTAATTTTAGCAATTGACATTTTAAGCTTGACTTGAGTCTAAAGTGACCAATTTAATTCCAAAACTTGAAGATATCATTTTAAGCCGTAGTTAAAAAAAAGTCAATAAATGTCACAATCAAGTATCCTGTTACCAGTTTTTCTCTCTGTAAAATATATCCACTTATAAAAAAATGACAAAATGAGAAAAGTCTGCTGCTGTGAATCGGCAGTGAGATTCTTGTATGAAAACAAGTCAACTGTGCGTGTTTACACTGAACCAGATCTCAGTATGGTAAGCAGCTGTCGCCTGGGGCCAGGGCGTGCTTGATTCTACCCGACTTGTGATTGTTCTGGATGTCTTTGAGGGCCCATAAACATCGTGCTGCACAACAACAACCCTGACTGACAGCGCACAACAACAGAGAATGACGCGGAACGGCCACAATCATTTTTGCAACAAGTCAGAAAATTTCTGAATGGCAAGAAAGCAAAGAGAGAGAGAGAGAGGTGGGGAGCACATTGTGTATGGGCCAGAGCTGCACTGTGTCGCTGGAGCAGGTCGGACCGACGGAGAGCCAAACTGAGTTTTAATTTTGCGCAGAATGCATCGCCAGTCGTCTGCGGGACCGAGATCTAAATGGGAACTTGTTCACTATGGATCTGCTGCCAGGTATTTCACTACCCGTTTAGAGATTCGTAAAGAGTAAAGGGTGCCGTCATCACAGATTGACAAAGAGATGAGTCGCCTCACAGAGTCGGTTTTTGAGCTTGCGTGTCAGATTATCATGCCGTAACCATTTTATTTCAGCGTGTCATTTTTTTTTTTATTTCTCTGTGACTGATTCACACCTTATTTATGGCATGATTAAATACTGACTCGTGTGGAAACATCTAGGACGTACAGCTACACTGAGTTGGGTCACAGATGCTGAAGATAAGCTCTGTGCCAGTGCCAGTAAAGTTCAGCTCGCTGCGTGCCCCTGTCAGGCCATGTAAACACTGTCTATCACTGTGGCCACGGTGGACCCTCAGTCTCCTAAATGATTTATGAGTCAGCACAGGGGAGCTGTTTCCTGGAAGATTATCATTCTCGGTGTCTGTAGGGTTTTACCATCCCCTGATTTAGGGTTTTGTTGCCTTCCTGTGGTTTTACCAGTCTCTGGACTCGAGGCCCGTGGTTTTAGATTACTCAACAATTTGAAGTTCTTGTTACCTAAGTTCCTCCCAGCACTGCGTCATTGTGTCATTTTATGGTGTGGTTTGAATTCTTTGTTCCTTCTAAAAGTTAATTGAAACATTTTATTGGGGGATGTAGGCGGCATGCTAATTTAGAATAATATTTTATCCCTTAAATTAATTCACTGTTTCACTGGATCTTTTTAAAAAAAATTTTTATTGTTATGACACAGTATTTTTTTCCCTGCAATATCTCTCATTTTGCTTTGCGAAGTACCATGTCTTAAAAAAACTTGTTAGCAAGGATAAAACATTGTTCTGAAATGTTCTTTGCAAAGTAAACCAAGTGCTCAGCTACGTCTGGTCCCCAGTGATTTGTACAAATAGTCACCATGGCAGAATATTGTGGGGCTTTAAATAAATAGAATAAAAATTAAATTTACATCGAATCGATATGGTTCAGCAGTGTGTGTGTGTGTGTGTGTGTGTGTGTGTTATTGATTAACTCATGTTAATGTTTGCTTTTCTTTATGGAGTACTTCTCTTGGCAATTTCCCTCAATTACTACTCATAAGCTTTGTCTTTCCCCATACAGTTGTTCCTCTCTTTAACAGCACAAGTTAACTGTTGCTGTTGATTTAGGATCATTACGTATTATTTAAGCAAAGCTGCTACCATGCAACCATGATTTAAATGCATTTTCATCATTTAAAACAAAAATTGTGAATAACAAAACTGTGAGAGAGAAAAAACTTTACTTATCATTTGATAGAATCATTGCCAGATATTTAAATAATGCTCAGCATGTTGTATCATGTGGGCTCAGGGTGTGACTCTGACACACAGTTTCTATCGTTTGCAGAAAATGGACTGACTTGGTAAACTTATACATGTTGGATGGAAGAACTTAATGTCAACAGGAATATCCAGCATCATAAATCTAACTGACACCTAGCTCGAGGGCTGTTTCTAATGTCACAATGTCAACAATCTCACACTGACACAAACAACATTAGGTTGTGTAACACTATTAACACTTAAGGTACCTTTGCCCCGTAAAAAAGAGAACTTGTTTTTTCTTTAAGTTTAGGCATGTTTACATGTCGTTGTGTGTGTAATTGACTTGCTGAGTTTTAGCAGTATATTACATTTTCTCATTAGCAGCCTTTTGTGCACAGTGAATAGACTCGCTGTGGTTCATAGTCTGAGTTATAGTGGGTCCATTCATTTGGTGAAACAGCTCAAATGAATATATTCTCCACAGAGCAGCATCATCTTTTGAATCTGACAGTATACATGCTAGTCTGATTGCAACTAAACATTTTCCTCAATCTGTTTTCTTCAGAGTATTTGTCAACAGAAGCTTGGCAATGGAGAAGATTAAGTGCTTCGGCTTTGACATGGATTACACTTTAGCAGGTAAGATGGATACACACTCTCTCACACTTCACCACTGGTGCTGAACTCAAACAGGTGCTTTATTGTTTAGACAATGTTTTTATGAAAAATAGGCTTTGGGTTGAAGTACAAATCATTTCTAGCGACAGTCTTCTTCTCTAATGTGAGGTTTTAAATGTTTTTACTGCTTTTTTATTTGAATGCCTTTGGGTTTCCTGGCTTTACAATTTACACTCTGAGCTCTCGACTTCCATGCTTGACATTATTTCTAACATTTAGTCGGCTAGACAAATATTTTTTTCAGCTGAAAAAACATTGATACTTTGATTTGTAATGAAAACGAGGGAATTAATTCCAGCTATTAAAATTCCTGCTACTGGTTCCAAATGTTCCCTACACAGTTCATGTTGGCCACGGAGGGTCGAGCTTCCTGATGTCATATTGATAATGTAAATTAGTCCAATTAAGTCTCTTCATAAATTTAGACAAATGAAAAGCACAGACTTTCTTTGCAGCAGGGTACATTTGGGGATTGAGGGAGTGTGTCTTTTCTGATTTTCCACCTTTGGAAAAACAAATCCCAAGTTACTGAAATCTTCAACCTCTTATGTTATATGTAGATGTGAAAGTCAGAAGTCTTAACTCTCTCTTTGGTTAACTCACCATCCCCCAAGAACTGCAGCTTGTTGTCCACAAATTATTATTCAGGTCAATGCCAGTGACACGTTGAGCCCACTATAACACTTTGATAACAAAATGTTGAACATAGCTCCTTGGTACACCCAGTCGATTGCATGGAGCTGTTCTTTTTCCTACTGACCAGTAACCAGGCCAAAAATATCCAGATTTTTCATTCCACTTTGTTCTGTGACTCAGCTCCAGTTTTTGGTCCCTCCGTCTCTAAAAATAAATCCTCCCTGACTTTGAAAAGCAGGTCGTGTTTGTTTGTCGAGTTCACCACCGATGGCTCCCTTGAGAACGGGGATCACTCGTAGTCCCTCTCTGGCTCGGCACCCCTATCGCTGTACAAAATGCAGGAGATTTTACAGACGCTCAGCTGTTGACATGACTCTGTTTATGGGAGCCCATAACCAAGTGTTAATGTTTGCTGGAGGGGTGGCTATCATGTATCTTTGGAGGGTGTTCAGGTTTTGACCACAGATGTACTTCATCAGCTCCAACGGTGGTGTCACAGAATGGCTTCTGCTTAACCACAGCACCTCGGCCGGCTGCTGGATGTGTTTTTAGGGGGTGTTAAAGGCAGTTCAAATGTGCAAAGTGCTTCAAGTATGTCCTTTTTGAAATGTTGTTTTTCATTGGGTCCTACTTTCTTGATGAAACTGTCATTGTTAGACGTTGACAGAGCGTCTACAAAGTATGGCAATGTGCCGAAAACTAATGTAATGAATTTGTGTGTCTTTGAAAGCTGTGTGAAATTCGATTTTACCATGGTGTCTGATTGACTGGCACATATGCATTTACGTTGTGTGACGGAACATCTCTAACATAGTTCCTGTCAACGGTTTAATAAACGTTGTCAATCAATACTCATAGTAGGCCGGCATATATCAGGCTGCACATTCAATACTAATGCACCACTCGACTAGCTGATGTTTAAACCAGAGAGACACGGCATAGTATGAACTGGGTTAAGTGGTGATATATGTTGTAAGATCTACCTCCAGATATTATTCTATATTGTTTATACTGTGGTACCTTTAATGCTCCAGAAAACTTTGAAAACATTACAGTTAGTAAGTCAGAGTTTAGAATATTTTATTAAGAGTTAAACCAAAAATGAACTATTCTACAAATGTGTTGTTAACATGCTTTAAAAGACCTTTGTTTCAAAGTTTTTATCCATTATCTTAAATGTTCACGACCAAATAAACAAGGATAAAATAAGAAATATATACTGTGGGTATTAACTAATCTCCTTTGTCAGTATTGTGGGGGGTTTGTTTGATCAAATTCTGAGCGATATGCGTATTTACCACCTTATCAAGTGCAAAAAGTGAAGCTTGACATCAGTGTGGGATGGTAAGTAGGACATGACCCCGAGGCTGTTGGTCGACTTTCTTGGTACTGTGATGAACTTCAAATAAAATTTATTTAGCTTTGCTCATCTCCCAAACACGTAAAGGTCAAAGGTTAGTCGTCTCAACCGCATATCCCCCGAGATGTTTCCACGTATCGAGGTGCGTGCCTCCATGCCACATTTTGTAGCGTTCTGTAACCCTTTGTAAATTGAATCAGCATGGCATGAGGCAAACATTGCCTCATCTGTTCTTTGCGCTCCAGAAAGGAGCACATGGTAGCCTGCAGGAAATGTTGCTCAAACACACATTTAGGCCCAGATTGCTTTGAGAGATACACACAGTTTTTGTCCTAGTTTTCCAACAGACTTTTGGCTGGAATGTAGGTCCCCAGGGCTGTGTTTTAAGTTTTCTCTCTTTTTTTTCCACAATATGCTTGATGGTGTCATAAATCTGTGACAAGGGCCTACATTTGCATATTTGTGGCTACAGATAAATTAAGACGTTGAGTTGCGTGTTTCAATATAGACTGCTACGTGACATGGTTCACATAAAGTGTCTGCGTGGGACACTTACGATTTGGATTCGGTGGTCTATTAGTGGAAGACTGGGTGGGGAGTTGTTTACCTAATGTGCGAGGGGTGTATGTTACATTTAAGCCTGAGGTGACCTGGCCTATAAACTCAGGAGAGACACCACACACCTCAGCAGTGCGGAGCAGCAGGAGTATAATTAGCTGGCAACAATCTAATCAGACATCCAAAGTAACAGATCCCCGAAGCGAAGGACGCTTCTCGCCTCGACTCTAAGCAGACGGCCGTGTGTACGTGTGCACACTGACAGCGTGCGAAATGTGAGACGGGGCTTACAGCGGGGGACCAAGGACCCCCATAAAGCAGAAATGCGGGAGAATCAAGGATGCTGCCAGCAACAATAACACAACTTCCGGTCTGCACACAAGCGCAGTAATCAGGAGTTTTCAATAACATAATTATTCTCAGATGCCTCGTCTACTGAAATATGCAACTTTCCCCCGTGACTTTCCTGCTTTGAGTGTGGCTTACATTGGAAAACAGACTCACAAATCACTCCGCAGGCTGCTGCTCAGGCCTTCAAATGTGAAATAGCGAGAGGCGTCTAGAATTACTTCTGAAAAGGATACAATGTAGGCCACGAGTGTCATGTGTCTGTGTGGAGTTTCTTTTATTTATTTTTAAGGATGGCTTGTTTTTGAAGTTGTTTTGAAGTAAAGCGGTTTTGGTGTCAGTAAAGTCACCTCTAAAAACAAACAAAACGGAACAGCTCAATGAGTTTGTCATTATGGTCGATGTTGGTCTCAGCAGCAGTCAAAGTTAGACCAGTTTTAGTTACAGTATGTCACATGAGAGATTTTCTCTGTTTCACTGTGCTCTTCTCGATGGTCTGAAGTGGGTGGGACTGCCTGTGGAAAACAGCGATGTCACATATTTCACATGTCATGTCATCCTAATTTGGTGGACTCAATTATTGGTTATTTCTATAAAAACATTTAACGCTCTATAAGAATAGCTTTGCAGAGATTTAAAGGTGTGATTTAATTTTGTTTTAAACTGTTAAACAATATATTATTTCATAACCAATTCATAAGTATATAATTAAATTCTTGCTGTTGATCTTTCCTTATTTAGGCATGTTTAATGTTGCAGAAAGACACTAAAATGGCTTTTGGTCCATATTCATATTCAGCTGAGTGGTTGTGGTACAGGAGTTAATGTTCTAAATGTGGCCAACAAAGCCCACAACAGTCTTGTCTAATTGATATTGAACAAAACAATTTCCTAAATGACCAGCCAGACCCACTTTTAGAACACCAAGACTGAGATGTGATTTTAGTTGTGTGAGTGTAACGCACCATTGTCCCAAGGTCAACATGTGAAAAAGCCACCCGGCGAACCAAAGAAAGAGAGAGGGTGATGATGACAAAGGTGACAGAGGGCAAAGTGGAGGAAGAGGAAGAGGAGCAAAGGCAATTTAGTTGGTGTGTGCTACTGCTCTGGGCAGAGGGCCCAAACCCTCCGTTTGCTGGGAGACCACAGCAGGGGTTGAGAGAGGGGATTGGGTGGTTGGGTGGGGGGCAGGTTACGTGATTGTAATGCAGAAACAGCCTCAGGCTCACAAAGTAGGAGTGTCAACAAGAGGACAAAGCTTTACTGTACCCGAGGTTTTGCCTGTACCTCTCGCTGCTTGCTGACTCTACTCCTGTGTAAAACTCAGCATTAGCAGAGTGGGACACAGATGTTTTCCTGTTTGTCCTGCAGTGCTGTTCCCCCACTAACCGTCCTCTATCCAAGCATCATCAGCGAATATTTCTTCCTCTCCTGGGGCCTCGCTCAACCCCACTGGGAGCGCAGAAAGCAGGCAACAATACAAGCACATTCTCCGCTTTGTATTTATAACTTCTGACATATTCTTGTCCCAGTGTCAGATTGCGTTTTAATCCTCAGCGTGCCTTTTCATAGCCTAGCATCAATCTGTGTTTTCATTTTCAGAGTCCTTGCCTGCCTCGCTTTAGGTTTGGCACTGGGTTAAACATGCGGCGGTGACAGGGTGGGGGGTTAGTCATCCTCAGCAGGGCTCACTGGAGCTGCTGCTGAAAGTTGAGTTACTTTTTTTATTTTCACGCCTTATCCTGTTTCTTTGTGGGTTTACATGCAGGACATCAAAGCCTTTGTTGATGGCAAGGAGAGAGAAGGGCAGAGTGTGTGAGTGTGTGAGTGTGTGAGTGTGTGAGTGTGTGAGTGTGTG
>JAOXYL010000061.1:6806225-6818822 GCA_028564955.1 Terapon puta
TATATATATATATATATATATATATATATAAATACATGCATGTATGTACATATATCATCATAACCCACTCATAACCCTGATAACACCACAAACACTAAAAACCGAACCACTTTTTAAAATTAAACTTTATCTTAAGCTAGGTGCTTTTTAGGTTATAAATTTTATGTTTTATTTTTTACATTCTAAGTATTGTTCATATCGAGCCACTTAAATTCTTATCTATGAAATATATAGAGGTTTAAACAAGTCTTAATGCAGCATTACAGGAAGTAGTTTGTGACGTCTTGGGTGCCCACTAGTGGATTCACAAAGTCACAGAGGCTCAACTGAAACCTACCACTGGCTAATCAAGTGTGTTGCCTCATGTATTGTAACTTAAAACTTCCAGCAGACACAAAGCAGAGTTTCTGGCCAACTGACAAATGTAATTAATCCAAGATTCGCTCCCTCGTAGCTCTGCTTTGAGGTGTGTTCAGACAGAAAGCCACAAGTTCACTGCAGTGTGTTCAGCCACGCTGCACTGGACCGTCTGTTTACAGGTCACGTGGAGTCCAACTCTGTGTGTGAAAAAAAGTTGTTCAAAGCCTTTTGTTGCTCTACGTGGATCCGTGAAAAGTCTGATAAACTGCCTCAAGTGGCACTGAAGACAGAAAGATCTGTGGGTGTGGAGTCAGAAACAAGTGAGGATACCAGAACTCTGTGACCCTCTCATCCTCATCTCTGCTCGAGGACAGCAGCACAACGCAGCACATCTCTGAGCCGACTGTCACCGCTCTCGTTGTTCTGTGGGTAACGTAGGTGCCAGGTTTTTGACACAGAGGAAACACATGGAATTAAAAACCTTCAAGACAACAGGAGCACACCACACTACTACTCCGGTGACTCTTTTAAGCAAAACATGAATCTCAAATTGCTCCCCATATATAGGACTACATGTCATAAAAAAGATTGACCTAAATAAATGTAATGTCTTACAAATCCAAAAAACAAATAAACAAATGATTAAAGGAGATTTAGCATTAACAGGCTTAAAATATGCAGTTTGGAGTTAGCCCTAAAAACTATCCTTTTACATTAGAAATTACTTTCATGTTAATAAAAACAAATAATTTAATGCAGGTTTGTTCATAAAACTGCACCATTGACAAATCATACCCAGCTCTAAAATAATTAGCATCTCAGTTGTATTGATTGTTTCATTGCATAATGGATTTTAGATTTAAACTCAGTATAAATGATAAACACTTATAACAGTGACTCGGGTTCGCGGCTCTCGTGTGCCCATTAGAGGCATCATGAAACAAAGACTTAATGGACAGATTTCTCATCTCTAGCATAATGTATTTCAGCCCGAGCTTCTGAAAAATAAGACAGAGGAGCTGGAGTTTTGGAGCTGAACGTAATGTCCCTCATGCATCATCACCATCAGTCCACTCTGTGGTGAGATCACCGGCCTGGTTTTAAAATTCCTCACACTCCTCCAAGAGGTGGGATACAATAAAAAAATGAGCAATTGGTGACAATCCATACCATCCCCATGGGTAGTGCTCAAATAGCTTCTCAGTTTTATAACTGCTCCGGTTTAGGCGCTCTAATCCTATTGTTGCCACTCTGTGCACAGCAGCCACACCGCGCACTGTCTCTATTAGTTGATTTGTTTGTGTTGGAAAGCGCCGTGCTTGCTGGGATGTATCAGTGGAGTGACTTGGTTTCATGATTGCTTTAGATTGCCATAAGTGTGCACTTATGGCAATCTAAAGTTTTAGGATGTGTATCTTTTGCCAGTGTGTGTGTGTGTGTGAGTGAATAAGAGTAGTCAGACGCTCAATTTGGTGTAATTGACTTTCCTTGGTGTGCTGAACCTCCTCGCTAACAAGTGCCATGTGTGGTTTTTACATGATTTATTCCAATTAATATCATATGTGAGCCATGTGTGTTTTCTGTAGGCGCTCAGTATGTCTTGATGTTAAGGTAGTATGATCTGGATTCAGCTGCCTCACTTGTCATGAGGTTATTTTAGCAGGTGGACGCAGCTTGCTGAGATACAGCACTTTATATCTTACCTGTTCAGTCTGTACAGAAACTAACCAAGAGAGGCTTTTTCACCTCAGCTTTTGCACAGTTTGAACAAACAAAAAATAATATGAATTATTGTACAGGGTTGACAGTGGTATCAATCTTCTCATTTAATTCTTAATAGTAATACACCCCTCTATATTCTCCAGTACCTAAGTTGATAAGCAGGAGTGCTTCTTAGTCTGAGAGCACATCATGTCTTAATTTATCATCCATCACTTTCTTAAATGCATTAATTATATACATAAAAAACAAATATACAGAAGCAGTATTCATCCTCTTCATGGAGTACATCCACATTATGGAAAAAAAAAACTACAAAAACAAACTCAACAGAACAGGGAGTTCCTGCTCTGTTCTGTTAAAACAACATCAACAAACCCTGGAGTACCAAGTAAAGTCAGATCGCACGTTTTCCATTCCTCTTTTGTCAAATGCTTTAAAGGCCACTTAACAGAGGAGCTTTAATAGTATCATAACACTTACGGATTACTACTTAAGTATTCCAGCAGCTCCCTCTTTCCCCCCTCATCTTTAAGCCAACTTTCGAAGATGTAAAAAACTGACCTGTGAATCACCTGGCCCTTCTCTCTCCCTCCCTCCCTCCCACTCCCCGCCCGTCCTCCCCAGGAGAATCTGCCCAGAGAGCGGGGCCGCAAAATGTGAAGCAAAAGTGGGAGATGAAGGGATGAGAAACGTGGGCGGGAGGGCGCCTGTTTAACACGAGGGGCGAAGCGTGGCAGGTAACAGAGTGAGAAAGCAGAGAAGGGAAGTCCACTTAAAGACGAGCAGGAAAAAAACAGAGAGAATGGTTCGCACTGGTGTTGAGTGCTGTTGTGTTTGTTTAGTCCCCTTCAAAGGCGAGCTTAATTATTTTACCATGCCGTGTCTGCAGAGACTGCAGGATTCATGGGCTGCTTTCAGCCCCTATCTCCTCCAACTGAGGGCTTAACCCTTCAAACACTTCAAACGTCCACGTCCGAGAGCATATCAGACTCATATTATTATCCCCACCAATAAAGATTATCCTGAAATATGTGTTTAAAACATCGCTCTTTACTAATATTGTATGCTTTTCACCACTGAAATCTACTTTTGACTGATAAAATGCCTCACTGCATCACGCTGAGCCAACGGGTGACTGTGCAAACATTTCCTGTCCAACACAGCGAAGCATCTTCACAAAAATGAATCACTCTCCCAGTCTGGACTGCTGCTCGCTGCCTGCAGAATAGTTTGCTTTTCACTGGTCGCTGCAACAAATTTTGAACTTTTTGAGACAGGTCAGTGACTCTAATGAAGAGTGTAAACCACTAACATTTTGCGAAAACATGCCTAAAGTGCTTTCTTGTCGAGAGTAAAACTAGCAGATTGCTACTGTTGTGCCCGAGTGGTAGATACGCCAGCAGCCAGTTAGCTTAGCATAAAGCACGGAAAAGGGAAACAGCCTGACTCTGTCAAAAGGTAAAAAAAAGCAGACAAACACATACACAACTCACAAATGAACACTTTAAATCTCGTTTGTAAGTTCTATACTAAAACTTAAACTAAATACAGAGATGAAACCAGCCAAAGAAAAGTGATACAATGTAATAATTACTGATCATTAGACACACTGGTTGGTTTTTCGGACAGAGCCAGGCTAGCCTTTTCCCCGTTTCCAGTTCATGTGCTAAGCTAAGCTAACGTTAACATGGCGAAGGAGGTATTCCCGAAGAGAAGAGACGATTCTTACTGGTGTCGCTGCGTCTCTCCATGTCTTTTAAAGTTAACGGTCACCGTGGTTAGCCAAGCGCCGCGTTAGCCAGCCTGGTCGCAGCGTCGCTCTCGCTCCTCGAGCTGAATGGCTGGATGGGTCTGGGCCCTATAAATGTGTCGGGATGGAGTCCAATAACCCGTTTAAAGTCCTGACACGTAGTTGAGAAACCAGACTCGACATTATTTCAAGTTCTTTTTAATTTAAAAGACGTGGTAAAGGCTTACATTTACTAGATATTTGACACATTCATAACACATCTACGAATACGCCGTTTAACATCTGTGATACATACTTTTTCGATACATCTGGACCATAACAGCTTATTCCTGACATTAGTTGACCGCAGCCGCACTGTAATGTGGGGAAAGGTGTGCGTGGTGGTTTCACAGCTTTAGATAAAACAAAGCGAGCGCAAACAGACATTTAGATCAGTTGTGTGGTCAGGAGATGTTTTACTAGAAGAAAACTGGGCACGAGGAGCTCCGTAGATGCTTTTTCGGTGAAATGACATAAGTGCTTTTCGCCCCATTTTTACAGCTGCAGTATCATGTACAAATGCACCAGGATTTTGAACAGTGAATTTTATTTGACTCCTTCAAATAAATTGTATAACAGGAATAGTGTCAGTGATCTTGTTCTCTCAGTCCTGGCAAGCACACAGCAGATCGCTTTACATCAAATGGGAATGCCAGTCACTTTAGGAATTTATATGTGTTATTACTATGGTCTAGACAGTCTAGGACAGATGTCATGGAGATGTAAAATTGGACCTGCTCCATAAAGGGAATGAACTCTGCAAGATGGTGAAGGTGAAGGTGTCAGTGATGAAAAAACATGGATCATAACAAAGGAAAAATTTCTCGAAACAAAATAAATTAATCCCATTTCTTCACAGAATATCAGGCATCTCAGATATTTAGCTGAAATGAGGAACTTATTTTATAACAAAGCAGATTTAACAAAGATCTTCAAAAAATCTCAGGTATTTTCTACCTGTATGTACAATGGGAGTTTGTTAAATTACTTCTTCCCACTGTCAGATTTTTTTCCCAACGTTTTTTTAAGAAAAATAATGTTTTAGGAGCCCTAACTAGATTAAATGACTTGTAAGATTTCCTGCGGTGTGACAGCACCCAGGGTGATTTTTCTGGGAATACCATTTTCTGCTCCATAACTACCAATAATACAGACTAAAGCTCGTTGGGGTATAAAAAGAAATAAATACTCAGAGGACTCACAAAGTCACTCCTTCATCTGCTGAACACTTCCAGATTTTACTTCTCGATGGCATCACAGCCTTGTGGCTTTGTGCTGTGGTTTTCTGGCCATTGAGTTGACTTGTTCATTGTCACATAGATTTGAAATTGACAGACAATATATATACAATTAATAAAATACCAGATAACGGTCTTAAGAAATGAAACATTTCGCCATGACAGGATTGCTTTCACTGAAGTTTTGTCTTTATTTCCAGACTAAAGCAAAGCTGTGAGATATTTGAGAACATAAATAAAACATATTTAAACACCAAACTAATCAGGTCACAGTATAATCTGGCAGTCATGAACAGTAATGACAATTTCCTCCTGCTAAATATCGAAACATCTCTCTGAGTGGACAGAACCCAAAATATGTTTTGTGGAATTATATAACATTTGGATAGAAATCCTAAAAATACATTTTCGCACAGTGTTACTTTGAAGGCCCATGTTCAAGCCTCCACAAATCAGGACAACTAGTCGTGCTGGGCTGCCAGCTCCAGGGATCCCGCTCTGTTTCTGACCCCCTGCTCTCTGACCTCCCTGTGGAGGAGAGCAAGTTAGAAAAACAGTTTCCCCTTTTGGGACTGACATGTGATCACAAAAACCTTCATCACTTCACCTTATTGTAACTCAACACAACATACAAGTCACTGCTGGACAGGGAGCGTAGAGAACATCACACCTCACAGAGAATACAAAAAGACACGCTTTTTAATACATGAATGAGGTCAAACCTCAACTAATAGAACTAACAAAAACAAATAAATCCTCTTATTATCCTTTACTGGAATACACTTCTTTTATGAACTGCAAAAAAAAGCTTTGTTTCTGGGACATTACTCCATAATTACATCATTGTTTCAAGGAAATTGTTACCACATATCTCACAAAGACCTGCTTCTACCACCTTTTTTCCCCTGATTTAGCACAACTCTGATGATGTTTTTGTGGCTCAGGCCATCAGTCCACTACTTTGTTCGAATAACTACTGAATCGACTTTTTGTGCACAGATAATTATGATCCCCAGAGGTTGAAAGCATCTGACTTTGGAGACCTCCTGACTTTTTCTCTGGCGCTCATAAGTAGTTTAAGGAATCCCTACACTTTCCACTTTTCACCATCATTGGGTCAATTTCTAATTTTATGTATTTTGTCCAATGTGCTCTGAGATTAGCAAATATCTATCTATCTATCTACCTATCTAACTGTCTGAAATATTACGTTATTTGATCTCTGTTTTAGTGAGACACCTGGGATTGAGAGCTGCCATCCTAGTCCAGTTCTCTCTGACAAAACCAGTCTCAGTCCTGCTGTAAAAGTCACTGTAAAACCCGACAGTTGCATCATGAAAACAGGACCCCTCCGCTCCTCTCCCTGTCTTCCTATTTCACCACTCCATCTCTCCCCTCTTCCCCATCCCTCCCTACGCCTTCTTGCTTTTCTGTCTTTTCCATCTCTCTGATCTCAATTTCTCTCTGACCCCCCCCAACTCGCCCTGCTCTCCATGCGGTCTCTGCCCGATCCCTCCTTCCTGTACCCCGTCCTCTATCCCTCTTTCACTCCTCCTACCATTTATCTGTCTCTCACTCCCTGCTGTTTACCCCCCCTCCCCTTCCCTCCCCCTCTCTCACCCTCCTCTCCTTCCCCGCTCCCCTCTTTCCTCTGTAGTCTGCAACCTGTGGAACCAATTAGACCTTGTAAGCAGGGGCCTTTTGCCACTGTCGTGTGGTCGGTTTAACCTGCCGCTCTAAAAGGACCCCGGCTCACAGCGCAACCACCACAACCTTGCCTGCCTCAGTGGGTGGGTTTGGGACGGTGGGGTGGGGGGAGTGTGTGACGGCTGGAGCTCAGAGACCACCAAGCCTCTTTTGAACCCCTGTAAAATCCCAAATGTGGAGTTGACTTCCAGAGAAATGAAGGGAAAATTTTTGTGTGTTTTTTTTTTAAATATGTTGTGAAATTACCTGGAAATAAAAAATAATGATTATCAATCAAGTCCTCCCCCTTCCTTGTCGTCCATCTTTATCTTTGTGAGTGTCATTATGTTGCAGGCCTCTTAGGATACGGTTCATCCTCTTTGGGGGTAAACAAACTCCTCTTTTAGCACCAGACGTCTCCTTTCACCCTCTTTTCACCCTCACCCCAACTGCCAGGAATGCTTTTAACAATTCACAGTCGGACGCAGAGCAACACGGGACGCTGGGAGATTGTCGCATTCCAAAGGGGAGCATTTTTTAGTCGCTCTTCACGTGTCAATCAGCGACACTATCTCCTTGTCGCCCCTTTAACCACCCCCCCCCCCCTCTCCCGGACTCTGCGAGACACACAAACACACATACGTCGACTCTGTGAGCCTGCAGGCCGCTTTGCTGCGTCTCAGTTTAAGGGCACAGTCGTCGATGTGTTAAGCACCTAAGAATGCGGGCCTTATGGCGGGTGCAGGACACACAAACACAGTTTTCTCAGACTTCACACAAAGGACTCCTCCACCTCCAACATCTGTGACATGGGTCACTGAGGAGCACCTCTCCTCTGGTGAAATGCGGAGAGAAGCAGGTCTCTTTTAACAAGGACTCCCTGACAAAAAAAAAGAAAGTATAGCTTTCCAGCCTCATAACTCATCTCAACTAGTTAAGTTTTTTTTTCCACATCTGATGATTTTTTTGCAGGTTCTGGTCCAGACTCAGCTTTGTGGGCACTTTTGTGCACGGAAAAGATGTAAAATACTGTTTCATCCATCAGAACATGTAATCATCTATTTTAGTGGCTTGATCTGAAATGATAAGCAGGAAATTGGGTCAGAAAGGGCAGGCGTGCACACACACACACACACTGGCACACACACACGTCACACAATACAGGGCAACTTTCAACAGCTCTCCTCCTAACACACACACTCTCCCCCCTTACAGTTGGGATAACAGTCCTGGTGAAATTCTTTGGCACGTTATCAGTGCGTTGAAAGCACCTGACTGGTATGTGACAGTGGCAGTTAGTGACAGTTCTCCTTTAAAGTGTGCCTGTGTGTGAGGGGGGGGTCGGCAGCGGTGGTGGTGTGTGTGTGAGGGGGTTGATCCATTTGATACGTGCCCTGCTGGATACTTGACAGGAGCTGTCAGTGAGCCGAAGGGGAGGGTGGTGCTTATCGATCAAACACCCCTCCTATCTGCCACGCTGACCTTCGTGTCCTAAGGAGGGCTGTTTGGGTGGGGAGACTGTAATGGGAGACGGAGGTGGGTGGAGGGGTTAGTCGTTGTGATTGTGAAAGTAAAGTCGTTACAATATCAGCGCTTTGGTGCAGAGAAGATCCAAAATAAGCACTGGAGAATTTATTTGATATCTTTGGAGAGTTATTTATTACCTCTGTTTATTCGAGGTAAGCTGTGTGACAGTGCGCAGCAGTACTTTACTCAACAGCTGCAGAAATATTCATAGCGCAATGCAGGAATACTTCATCAAGTGCAAACGGCAGATTTAATTGTATAATAATGTGATTTATTGTTGCGGACCAACATTGAAAAACAATAAACCCCCTTCATGTGAGCAATGAAAACCAGCAAATTTCTGACATTTTCCCTGAACATTTCAAAAGAGTAATTAATTCACAAAACAGTCATTCAGCTGACTCATCACTTAATCAAATAATTGTTTTAGCTGAATCCCTAAAACTCAAACACTAACTTTAAACAAAATCAAAACAAACTCACATATATACTTACTATATCTCAGTGTAATGGAGGAAATGTAACTTATGAATCTTTAACAATTTCAACAACAACTCAAGTTACTACGACTGTGAGATAAATGGAGTGATGTCAAAACTGCAATATCTTCCCCTGAAATCTAGCAATTTAGACGAAGTACTTTATTTTAGAAAATACTAAAGTATGCAAAATGCTTACTTAGCAATACATACATACATGCATAAGTAAAATATTATAGCAAAAGTTTACTGTGTAAAATTGTTAAATTGTCTTGTTAAATGTATTTAGTTATTCTTCACTTCACTCCCATCTGGACCTGAACCAATCACAAAGCTGTTTTCTGGCCTCCAGGCACTACTGCACCCTGTTCTCTCACACGCAGCACATGAAACTCCCTTCACAATAATAGTATTATTAGATTTTCAGAGTAATTCAGCACTTTACAAAACTCAAAAGTCAGCATTCAAATCTCACCACAGGTGAGCCCGACAGCGTTAGCAGGGATCCTGAAAACCTTCTTTTTAAGTAATTCTTTCTTCAAAATTTGGCTCCGTGCCACTGTTTATTTCTGCTGGAAAGGAGGATGCCGTGCATCAAACCAGCGGCATGCACAGACTTAAGAGTAAAAAAGAAAGGGAGACTGAGGGACAACCAGTCATCTTGTGGTCAACCATAACCAGCGTTTAGCCTGGACCTTCTTTGGCCACTAGTCATTACAGCACCATGCTAAACACTGTGCTTGGCAGGGACAGGACGCAACTGGAGGACACATGTGAGCGTGTACTTGTGGATTTGAAATAGAAGTTTTAAAGGTCTTATAATTTTCATGTGTCTTAAATGTCAGATGTCTTGTTTCCACCTTTTTGTTCAAGTGCTATGGCGAGGATGAGAGGATGAGGGGCAGTTTTGCTGTTATCAGCAGGTCAAAGAGTTTCAGTTTGAAGGAAGCGGCGAACTCGACACGCTGGGTCTGATGTGTGGTTATTGGGCTCCCCCTACTGTCTCCCGAGTTCCTCACAACTTTGTGACGCGTCTGCACCAACCACATTGCATCGACGCAGAAGAACGGCTCGGCTATGCTGTGCTAAATGGTAACTTGTTATCGTCACTAAAGCGGAAGTGGATTCAGAGCGTTTGGATGCATTTACGCCGTCGCACCAGTATTTCTCCAGGCACACTTCTTCATAAGCCACTTAGACACACGCCCTGCCTCTTCCTTCCTTCCTCTCCTTCCTGCCTCCCTCTCTCCTTCCTGATCTATAAATACTCTCTCATCAGCAGAGCTTGGCTGCGAGAGGCGTCGACCCCGGCCTCTCTCCGTCCAGCGGAGCAGTGATTTATGGGGGCTCAGGCTGGCGCTAACCTTGCACTTGGGCCCTGGCAGTATAAATGATGGCAGGTCAGTGGCACTGCGGATGGAGGGGAGAGGCTGTCTTTCTCCACCTCCGTCTCCCTTTCTTCCCTCTGTCCTGTTATCATCAGTGTGATGGAGACATCATCATCATCTCCTGGGAGTATAAATAGTGCTGGATCAGGTGACAGTGCCGGCCCTGGCCTTTGATGGGAGCTTTAATTTCATGCCTAATTTCTCTCGGCACAGAGAGGATCGATGCTGCCCTGCTCGTGCTCCCCATCCCTCTGCTTCCCTCTGCTGCAGAGACAAGAGAGCAAAGAAGGACAAATGCTCGCCGCTGACTGATGTGTGCATGCGGCAGGACATTTAGCTTACCTGTAAACACACATATGAGCAGACATCCTTCATGGGGCGCAAACGTGTTGACAAATAATCGCCAAGTGGAGGCGCACATGCAGAGATCCATCGCTGCGCCCGCGGACGACTTAAACAATCAATACAGCTGGAGCAGAGAGCTTTGGAAATAAGAGCAACAAGCAAAATATAACCACACAGCTTCCCACCTGTGTGTTGTGTGTGTTACGCATTGCCATGGCGATAAATAAAAGCCCTCTGTCCCTGCTTGCAGCCCCGGGGAGGCATTGAACTCTAGCCCCTCCATAATGACTTTGTCTACCTATCGATCCAGCTATGATCCATGTACTGTAATTCTTATATCATCAGCCCCAGCCCTGGCAATAACTCCAAGTCATATTTCGGGGCCTCCCGTCCACTTGACAACTTAATGATGCAGGGGTCCTTGCCGAGTTTGGACTCTTACCCCCTCCCCATCCTCTCCCTCCCTTTCCTCCTGCAGGGCTCTAATTTCTCCTTGTTCTTTCAGACTAATATCAGCAAAGGCACAGAGAGGCTGCGCTCTCCAAGGACTTCCCTCTCTGAACCACATATCTTCTCCTCTTCACCTCTGTGTGCTCGCAGTATAGCACCGGGTTAGTGTCCGGGACTGCTGTGCATCTGTCTCCGATTTGGAGCACAGCCCCTGCAGGCTCCCGAGGAGACTCAGCCGTCCCTCTTTAGACCCTGTTCTTTTTCTCCCGTTGAGCCGGAGCAATATTTCATTGTCATTTCAACCCTCTCTTCCTAGCCTGGATGTAATAGCGGGAGATATATGGCCCCCGCTTCTGCAGCCTTCTGAGCTTCCTCAGCCTTTTATAAAACACTGTCAGAGTGACAAAACAGCAGCTCCTGGGTATTCGGGCACAGATGCCCCCTCATCCCCAGGCAATTTCTCAATATCCTGCGCTGATCCTTTTAGCAAAGAGATAACATCTGGGTCCTTGGACAGGATGAGTTGGAACAGTCATCCTGGACAGAGTCGTAGCTCATCTGCAGAGCTCCGTCTGCCTATGAGCCATATAGGCTGTCTGTCAGCTCTGTTTTTATAAGAGCTGATTTAGGGAGCAGCCCTTGGATCCTGAGCCAGTGGAGTACCACAGAGGCACGCAGCAGTCCTTCCATCCAGCGCTGACGACACCTGATACTGCTCATCGAGAAGCCCGGGCCCGTCCAAGCGCGGATCTGCTCAGACGTTTCATAATCTAAAGATAAAGAGAGTGGGGTACGGGGGGTATTCTTCATTACCGTCGCCGCCTGAAAGGCTCTAATGGCGTTCCACCTGGCCGCAGAGACACATAACAACCTCTGCCTCTGAGACAGGGCCCTGATTGAGATGTGAGTAAAAGAGGGGAGGTGGTGGTGGCGGTGGTGGAGGGGAGCAGATGGGCGCTGCAGACAATTAAAGCTGCATGTTCTGTTGTGGTTCCTCCACTTTGTTCCTGTCAACCGCCTCATCCTCTGTGACATCCGTCCTCTCTCCACCTGCCCCCCCCCCCCCCCCCCCACACACACACACACACTCTCTCTCCTCCTCCTTTTCTCCCTCTCCCCTCCATCCTCAGACTCCCCTCATCCTTTCACACTCTCACCCGCAAGACACACAGTCTCCATCTCCTCTCTCTCTCTCTCTCTCTCTCTCTCCTGCGCTCCACATCCCTCCCTCCCCTCCTCCCCGCCGCCCCTCCCTCCCTCCCAGCCTTAATTGGGAGTCAGGGAGAGCAGTGGAAATCGCATTAACGCGGGCCCTGCCTGGGTGTGCCATCCATCTTCTTTTTTATTACGCCGCGCCGGGGCTGCCTGGGCTCTGCCGTTCGATTTGTCACCGGCCTCGTTCGCTGATAACAGGCATTTGTCATCGCCTTGCCTCCCTGTTAATGTTATCATCTCCTCCCTGACAGCCGCCCTCCGCCGGGGAGCGCCGGCGACAAAGCACATCCGTCAAGCGAATATTTCCACGGCTAAGGGGACCGCACACTGCAATAAGCCACATTAAAGCACTTATGAAGGGTGCAGGCCGTGTGTGTGTGTGTGTGTGTGTGTGTGTG
>JAOXYL010000061.1:6845082-6870904 GCA_028564955.1 Terapon puta
ACACACACACACAGATATACACACTCACACAATTTCTCTTGTGGTGGTGAAAGGACAAACACAATGACACAAAGTGCACACAGTCACTTTCTTTTCTTACACAGGTGCTAATGTAAATGCATGCACATGTACTTGTGTGCACAAACTTGCCAGACACACACACACAAACCGTTTCAGTTATCCACACAAACTCTCTTTGAATCCCAGTTCCCACACCATGCACTCTCTACACTTGCAACAGAAACAATTCCCCTTTTGACTCCCTCTTTCACACACACAGATGAATACACACACACACTGGAGCTCAGCCATTATGCCTTAATGTACTCTGGCCTGTCCCTGCAGGTGACCTGACCCTTACTGTCCTGTCTGTCAGAGAGAGAGGAGTCATTTCAGCCAGATGGCAGCGGAGCAGAATGGCTGCAAACAACAGGCTGAGTTAATGTGTAGCTTTAACCATTGTCTCCTCCGCCTGACAATGGAGCGAGTTGGGAGGGAGGAGCGCTCGCTGGAGCTGCAGCTAAAGATGGACTCGGCATGTATTCTTGGAGGAGTTCATAAAAACGGAGCTAAAACCCACTTGATTCATCACTGTCTCATTTGGGCAGGAAGGTAAATGGACAGAAGGGGGGATACACAGTGCTGGTGTGTTCTGTGGGGAGGTTTGAGCATGGAGACAGCAGTGAAAAGTGCAAAAGCTACCTCAGTTTATTTGCCTCTGTTTTTGGCTATTAAATCCATTTATCACCGCTGAAATGCAAGAGGAAGTTTGTTGTTTGTATTCGAGGGTACATTTCACGAACTACACTGCAATCAGATCGTGTAATTACGCTCCCACAGTCAAGTTAAATACAAAAACAGAGATCAAAGTGCTTTCTTCCCTCAATAACCACCGCAACAACGCCCGCTAACGTCCCCATTGTCAGCTTCTGTTCCTTGGCACTATCACTTTCCTAAAGATGAGGGTAATTTTCTATGCAAATGGGCCGCCGTCATTGTCCCCGCCTCGTTAATCTGGGCCTGGGCTCCTTTGACAAACCCCTCTCTGATTGATGAGGCCCTGACAGCTCCAATGTGTGCGTGCATTTTCACAGATTGACATCATCATTAAGGAGCGAGAGCAGGGCCTGAATCACTGCAGATTTACTTCCCCCCCAACCACCACCACCACCTCCCCTCCCACACACACACATGCACACACACACACACACACCTCGCCTTAGCATACACGCGCAAATGTACATGGGTTGCTGATTGTGTGCATGCAAGAAGACACACACACACAAAAGCAGTCCACCATCCGTCTAACAGCTGAGGTTTCCCTTCTGTACCCACAGAGTCGGGCAGGAGGCAGAATGCAAAGCGCTCACTCATTGGCTGCCTGAATCTGTCATGTTGAAGTTAATTGGTGTAGGCTTTAAGCAAATTTACAGCAGCACCCCCAGTCACCGCGCCACTTGATGGGTGAGCCACTGTCATATGGCACCTATTGATTCACCCAGGGGATGAGATGACTCCCATAATGCTCGCTATGTCAGTGTCACCCTCTCTGAGAGCGGCCGATGGCCTCTCTCCTTGCTCTCTGTTGATGTAGATCTGAGACTATTTTAAATCATGCTTTATTCATATTCATTCAATCTGGAGGGGATCCACAGCCTGGATTTTTAGTGTTTCAATCGGCTAAAGTCCATTTTGGAGTTCATTTGAAAATGGAAAAATCGTTACCTAATCCTATTGCTTTGGCCCCGAGCTACAACATAAGAAACATGGTGTGTGCTGGCAGAGCAGAAGAGGAGAAAAAAAGACAAGAGACACAAACACTGACTGAGTGGAGGCAGCTGCAGATGAGCAAATAAAGCATTCAATATTTATGACTGAAATTAAAACCAGATAAAGATGTCACATATTACCACGTCCCCGCCCTCCTCTCCTCCCTCCCAGGCCTCTGGCCCCGACTCCGGTGCTCACAACTCTCTGCTCTCTCTCAGCGCGAGTGAAAGGGAAGCATTATTCCTTCCCAGCCCAATGTCTTCAAAGACAGTAATGAATGCAATGCAGTGACCCAGAAAATGGACTTTAGAGAAGGAGAGGGAGAAAAAAAAGCAATCTTGCGTTTGTGGCAGAGCATTATCACTTTACTCCCCTCCCCTCGTCCTCTCCCCTCCCGGGCTGGTGTGTGCGTTTATATGTGTGTGTGTGTGTCTCCAAGGACCTGTGTGCCTGAGTGCGTTCATGTGAATTTGTATGAGCGTGCACATGTACCCCTGATTGTGTGTTTGCGTGCATGCATATACATGTGTGTGTGTGTGTGTGTGTGTGTGTGTGTGTGTGCGAGTCGGTGGGTGAGCTGAAGTCTCCATCAAGAGGGAATGGGCACGGGCTGACAGGCAGGCCCATTGTGGGGTTAATTAAACACTTCAGGTTTAACACCCCGTCCCTGTCGTTAACCCAAACACTGGCTCATCACTCATCCCCGCCACACTTCAGTTAGAGAGCAGGGGAGTGGGTTGGAGGGGGGGGGCAGGAAGGGAGGGGGACAATGGAGATGTCACTGCGGGTGGGGGTGTTGCGGCGGTGGTTGGGTGACGTGAGGGTATCAGAGGCAGTGGAGGAGGCGAGAGTTTGTATCAGAAGGAGAAGTGTTTTGACAGGATTAGTGAAAGGGTCCGTTATAAACATGATCGGAGCTAACCAGCCTGTAATTTACCTTCAAGGAAAACTGCCAAAGAAGAAATCTGGCAGCAGTGTTTTATTAAGGAGCTCCAGTGAGTGCAGTTACATCATTAGGGATCAAGCTCCCGTCCCAGATGTTTCATCAGACAAAGCCTGCGACACTCAACAGGGACTGCACTACAAAATAGCTTGAGCTGGAGCATGTGTGAGGTGCTCTTCACAGCAATAGAAAATACACATGAGTTCCAGATCAGGTGCTGTAGAAAGGTTTGCTCTTTGGCATGTATTCCACAAGTTTTTTTTAATCTACTGGTGGGATAAACAGCAAAAAGATATTCCCTCATTTGATGTTTTGGTGATGTGGAGAGCGCTGTGTAAAGGCCTCTTTAAGCTGCACGATTTTCGGGGAGGCTTATTAAAATCTTGGTCCTCAGTTGAATTATGAGACAGGCTTTGACGATTATGACAGTTCTAAGAAAATCGGAAATTTAGGACCAAATTTTCACAATGTGACTGCTGATAGATTATGAAATGAAGCAGAATCTGTACAGATACAATATTTTCACTATATTGTACTATTTTTTAATAAAGAGGAGGACCTCAGTTTTGTTTTTTAAAACTCGGAATAAACGTCATCTGAGAATGTCTTAAAACTTGATAACTGCATATTTCAGCATGAATATTTTTTTGTTGAAATATTGCCTTACATTTGAAACCACGTCTTCAGGACCTTTAAAGTTCATATCTATTTTCTTTTTTTGTGATCCCTGTCTGTATGTGATATCAACATTGAGATCCAGTATAGTGTCAGTGAGGTGAGAAAAAAACACTTGCATCAGAGCAGGTAGGTTTTGGCCTCCATATTGTTTGCTTTGGACAAAAAAAGTAATCACGTCCGATATGAAAAAAAGAAGAGCAAAATTAAAAACCCCTATGTTCCAGGTTTTCTACAGTTTTTTTTATTATAAAGGAAAAGGGAAGAATGCAAGAAAGGACATTTTTCAATGTTCTATTAACACTTAATACTTCTGCCTAATACCTAATACTACATTGCACTTCACTGACATTAACACATTAGCAGAATGTGTAGTGAAACATCTGTGACTGTGGTCATCTGAGGGAGAAACTACCTCCATCTGCAGTGTAATGGATCCTCACACCACTAGATAGCAGTAGTTTACACCACTGACAACTTAACCAGCCCACTCAGTTAATAGAGAACAGTCCACATCAACTAGTGAATAAATGAATGAGTGACTAAATGAATGAATGAAGGTTTTTTTTAAAGGGGTATTTTAGGAGCCTATCTAAGAATGGGTTAATAATTACAGCTATTATTGGGTTAATGACGACAAATGAGGTGAAATTAGGCCGGAGTAAATGAATGTATTACTGTGTTGTATGTTTGCAGGAACGATGAAAGTGCACAAATTCAATCATCTTTAATGATATAAGAAACTTCATTAAGCTTGTAGATTACATCGTCACGTTTGTGGAAAAGTTGCCTACAGCAGTGTTGACTAACACCCAACTTTCAAGAGTCTCTCTTCCCAATAATGTAACATGAAACGTTAAAGGAAGGATAATACTACTTTTTAAATGCCTTTGTTTAGTTATGGCATATAGGTTGAAACTAACGAGTTTGATAATCATAATGAAGTAGCTAATTCTTTGTTGTCAAATGTCTCTCTGCGAGGTGTTTATCTTTCCTATTTGGTAATGCGGTTATAAACGTTAATTCACTCTGATTGTGAATGTTAATGTATTATTAATAAAATGATTTTGAACGCTTCTCTAGAAATAAGTGGTCAAACTGTCTAACCTCCGAAGGCAATAACCTATAACTGATCAATAAATAATTGTTGCACAATTTATTAAACATTAATAAAGCCACTAGTTACAAATTATTCTATTTCATCATATCAAAAAATAGTACCAGGTCTTACAATCCAAAAATACCCCAATATTTGTAGAATCTAATGCATTATTAAAGCTGCAAAAAGGTAGCTTTTTTTCATATAAGACAGGTGTGTTTGCAGGTTTACTGGTTCTTATGCCCCGTGAAGCAATAATAAAGTAAAGTGGAGACTGCAAACAAGCAAATGAATCAACTGAGCCACATTTCAGTGTTCTTTTGCTAGACCTTTTGCGGCATAATTTTAATTAGCCGGGCAGATGTTGGCAAATCAGGTTTGCACGAGTACTTCTGGTTTTGCCACAGATTCATTAATGATAGTGCAGTTTTTGTGTCCGTGTTGTCGTGTGTCTGTATTATCGTGGCGGTTTGGCGAGACGAAGCCCGCGCCCATGATGCAGTCTTTCCATTAGCCATTAGCCCATTAGCCCGTTAGCGCTCAGGCTGTTGGAACAGCTTGAATGTGTGATGCTAATGCTTCAGGGATCCAACCCAAACTGGAGCCTTGGCAAAAGGCCAAATAGGAGGAGGTGGTGCAACAACTTCCTGTACCTATACCCCCACCCCCCTCTCATATTATCACCTCACACTCTTCTCTCGTTGTTTAGTCTTGTTTGTCTGCTGTGAATTCCTATAAGATGCGAGTGCTTTAGCATCTTTAAGCTACACTTTTCATTGGAGGAGCAGCTCTGTTTCATCCCCATGCCATATGTTAGTAAGCAAGACTAATGAACATGTCTATCTAAATGCGGTGGAGACATTTTTCTCCTTCAGTTCACTCGCCGTTGCCCACTGCAGTTTATCCCCGGTTTGTTTTCCAAGCATTTCTCATAAAAGTGATTTATCAAAAACACTTAATACCGAACTGCCGATGTTTCATCCTGAATGATTCCAAAGGCTGCTGAAGCTGGTGGTTTTTATGGCTCGGGCTGGAAAGGGTACCTCTCGGGGGCATGTTGTGTTAGCTTCTTGTAAAGTAGTAAGACACACACACACACACACACACACTCTACCCCCATTGGTGTTGACTGGGGATGGGCGGTGGGGAAATGTCAGGAGGGATGGAGGTCATTGCCTTCCAAAGGGATAAACACACATTCCACATGGCTCCCTGCTGTGTTATCATTTACTGCCCTATCGGACACGTTTTGCCGCCTCTGAATGTATTTATATTTATAAACATATTCTTTATTTATTTTCTCCGAGGCTACTGGGCGGAGGAAATGATACTGAAATCTAACATTTGGAGAGCCATCGTGACTGCCAGGATGCAATTTGTGTTCTATCTCCGTGGAAAAAAGGGGGCCGTGATGCCCCGGGGCGGCCATTTCGTTCCCTGCAGTGACATTTTTAACAGGGTGCCTGCAGGACGCTGGGGCGCAGCCTGAGCCACGCGCTCCTCGTCATGGCAGACGGCCTGTGCACCGCACCGTGGACACACTGACTGTCTTTCTAAGGCTCTTAGTCTGACTCAATATGCTGGACCAAAGTTGGCTCCAAAAGGCTACGGATGCAGCAGAGAATCTCTATTGGTTTTAGATTTACAGGTTGTTCTGCGTGTGCATTTTTGTAGGTGGTTTGTCAGTTCAGCGCGCTTGTTAGAAATATAAAATGAATACCAAGTGAGTCCCGCTCGTGTTTTAATCACGCAGGCGGGTCAAAGACTCACTGAATCCTTGAGAGCGAACGCCACCGGAGCCCCGCTTGATCTTCTCGGCGGCTCAGGACGCTTCATTCGTTTTCTTTGTCACGGCGCCGTGTTTCCCGTCTGTAAACAGACCTCCATCAGCAGCCAGGAGACTTTAATGGCCGCAGTTGCTTCTTTTCATTAACAATGATATATACCAGTTTTGTGTGAGTTCCCTGTTCCGGCCTATATTTATCAAAGCAACATTAGGAGTGTATCAGCATCAATTTGCCATCATGAAGCATGGAGCTGCATTCCACTCATGTGTGACCATTATACTAATGAGGTTAATGGTTCAGCTGTGCTTACCATAAGATGGATGCCCCCCAGTGGAACCTGCCCCTTTGTGTGTGCGTTTGCGTGCATGTGTGTTTGTGTGCATGTTGGGTGCATCTGTGAGCTCGCCGATGTGTGTCTTTTCCCTCAGTGGCTCGTAGAATGAGGAAGCGAGTGAATGATTTTTTTTTTTTTTTAAGTTGTGATTCCTTTCCCCAACAAACAGGTTCCTACATTTCACCTCCATCCACACCTCAGCTCTCCTGGCTGGAGCCTCATTATCAGTCAGAGCTATGTATGGCACTCTCCATCGTCCAGAATTATCTTTGAACTTTGCAAACTAATGTGATGAACTAATGACTTCTTGTAGGCTATTACGAGAGGGCGAATTACTGGTGTCTATTTTTTGCTAATTACAAATGGTAAAACCAGTGAAGCCTTTTATAAGCTAAGATACTGTTTATGTCCTGCCACATGCTATTCAGTCTAAAAGTGAAACAACCCTCAGGATTGAGATTGCACCATTTCTTTAACAGATGGGATGCCCCAGCCATCTGTATTGTGCTGTTTTTTTTTTCCTGCATTTTGAATGTGTTTGAGTTGAGACATGCTCTATCTGACTCAAACAGTCTACCTGCTAACTCGTCTTCTGCTGCTTTAAAATAACACGGGGGGCGTTCAGAGAAACGAGCCCCACAATTCAAACAAAGTGAGTGGAAAGTGATTAAACTAATACACATGCTCGTTATTGATTTTAACGTCTCGATATAAACAATTATGCGGGCTCGGATTTGTTTGTTTTAGCCTGTTTCTAATTTCAATTTCTGCATCCACAATGGTATCATGGGCCAATACTGTTTGCACACAACCCCAAAACCACAGTATTGCTTCTTAATTAGATTTACAGGATATTAAAAACACAGTAGGTGCTCCTAAACGATGATCATTGGAGACAGTGCTGAAATAGCGGGCTATCATACGTCTTTTTTATATTGCCAGTCGAACCGTAACAATATCTGTTTTTGTTTTTATAAATGTATTCAATTACCACCACCAATCTACCAAAATATGAAAAATGTCAAATTAAGAGTGCAAATTTGGAAATACATGCTGCTGACTATTATCAATTTTATCATCTTCAGAATGGCGCTTTAATGAACAAAAACGAAGTTGGCCTCATTTACTGTTAATGCAGTCAAATGCTTTTTCTCAGTGGGTGCTGCCCAATAAGCTGAGGAGAGGAAGGGCATTGGGTCTCTGGAGGGGTACAACTTTAATTGGATGATCTGAAAGTCCTTTTTTCCCAATTCCAAATGTAAACAAGGCGTGTCATGGCACATCTAACACCAAATGAAGAAACCTCTCAGAAAGGCCTCGGAGAAGTTTAACAGCGTTTTTTCTTTTTTTTCTTTCTTTCTTTGTCTTTTTCTTTCTTTGTGTTAAATCTGGGCAACTCACATTCACATATTTTGACTTTCTGTCTGGGAAATGGCAAAGCAGGCATCAGTTAACACTTCTGCAAACCCATAGCCTGAAACTGGGAAAATATGACTGTTTTAATGCAGTTGTATCTTTTTTGGATACACAAGTTCAGGCAATAAATGGGAATAAGGCCACAACTAATGAATATTTTCATTATTGAGGGACCTATAGAAGATTTGTTCAATCTGTCATTTTGTCTATAAAACGTCTGAGAATATTTTTAAAAAATGAGTCTCCAGATCCCTGAGTGATATCTTCAAATCGCTTGTTTTGTCCCACCAGCACTCCAAAATCCAAACATATGAAATTTGGAATGACTTAAAAAATGTTTAAATATTACAATTAATCAGATATAAGAAGCTGGAACAGGAAAATTATTGCAAGGACAAATGACTCCATTAACTACAACAATTAATTTACAAATAATTTCATTTCATTAAGGACTCTAATATTTGAATTCTTTGAAATGTCTTATTTTTTGCATGTTTTATGATTATTTATCAATCTTCTGTAGGATCACTAAATTGCTATTTGAATGAAGTAAAAAAAACTAAATTATTTGTTTGATTTATCCAGATTTATACCAGATCATTATTATTATTATTATTATTATTATTATTATTATTATTATTATTATTATTATTATTATTATTATTATTATTTTTGTTGTTGTTGTTCTTTTATTTTTATTATTTGAAGTTCATTGATTGAGATTGAATTCAACCTGATGGGAGGCGTTATTGTCTCTCAGAGATTCCAGCTGTAAATCCATATACAATACTAATGCTGACATTGTCTCTAGTCATTTCCAGTGATGCTTGCTTTGTGTCATGGAGTCCCTGTAATACACACGGAAATCTCATTTAAGAACTGTTTGTTTAAATTTTTTCATCAGCAATTTTAAATGGAAGTCAATGAAAAAACATACACAAATTCCAAATTGTGCTTTTTTGTGAATCCCACTGACACAAGCATCACTGTTAGTGATTCATTAACTAAACTGCATGTTCTTACTGTTCTGATGTAACTTATCCACTTATGGCAGAGGAGACTGTAATGGTACAAAACCACAACAGCAGAAAATGCTCTATTATCGGTTAACTACCATCTGAATGGGTAATTTTATCCTAGAGCCATTTAACACCAGTGATGCTGAATTTTAATCTAAAATGATTTTGTTGTTGTTTGAGAGTTTGGGACTTTTATTTGTATTTTGAGGTTTTTGTCTCCATTTTATGCAGATTGAACACTTATTTGAGCACCACAGCCAAGAATGAAACTGTAGGCCAAATAGGACAAGGGTATGACTTACATGCAAATAATGCATTATATACGATGGTCTCTATGCGAACGTGCTCTGAAGTTCAAAGTGTGGTTTTGTTGTGCTGTGGGTGATCCAACTTCACTGACGCTTCTTCTCTGGCTTCTCAAGGCTCAATTTAGAGACTAAAATCTTCACACTTGTTCAGTTTCCATCCAATATACAGACCCAGAAAAGCAATTTAAACATTCAAAATGTTTTCCTGACAGTCGTAGCTGGATGTTCATGTGCCCACAGTGCGGCAGAAGATCTGTCAGTTTGCAGAAAAACACTGGTTACACTGAGGATACCAACAAATGTCTCCTGTGCTGTTGTGTTGCTCTCCTCGTCTACATATGGGTGATAATATTGGGCCTTTAAGTTTGTTTCCCAGTGCCTCAGCGAATGTGTTGAGGAGCTGAGCTAAAGAGTGCTGAGGCAGTGAGTTAGCTTAGCCGACCCTTGGGCCTTTAAAGCTGCTGAGCACAGCACAGCACTTTGCACGCACACACACACACACACACACACACACACACACACACACACACGGCCCTGATAGCACATAAAAAGTTTTCAACCCCTGAAAACACTCGTGTATGCACAGCTCCATCTCAGCTGAGTAATTTAACAAGACTTATATCAACGTCTCAAGGATGTGAAATATGCAATCGACAGACAACCAATTGTACAGGAAGAAAAGTGTTCCATAAAGTTCACGCTGGTGCCTGGTTTATTGGCTCTTTTAGGATCAGTGAAACTCATAGCCAATGGGAGCGCTGGAACACAGACGGCATATTAATTCATCGCTATTCGTTAGGACCTCCGCATGTGCTAAAGATGGTAATCTTAAGTAATTTGTTAGTGCTGCATCGGCGCTTTGACTTTTTAGAAAGCTACTTGACAGCAGCGTTAGCCCCTGGGCTCCCGTCTCGGAAAAAAAACGATGCTCCAATTTGCAATTCATACACATTGGGGGAAATGTTTAATTCCATGGCCGTTATTCAACTCAGTTCATTAATTAAAGAAAAAACGCTACCATTCTCCTCTCTGCTTTCCCGCCATCTTTTTGATGAGCTTTCTTCAGGAGTAATTGAGTCCGTTAATTAGACAGAATTAGGCTCTAATTATTCCAAAGGCCCAGTGCCGGGGGAGAGAAGAAACCAAATGTGCCATATTTCACCGCCTCGCCACTCCAACAGCTCTCACTGAATCCCCTTTAACTCTCTTTGATGTCCCTTACACCGCCGGTTTCACAGGAAATGGATTAGATATCAGGCCTCTTAATTCTGCCGCTCTGCTCAACAGGAGAGCTCTTTTGACATTTGTGCTCACTTCTGCCTGATTTCAAGCCTGTGCTGCAGTAAATGCATTTCATTACAATGGGGTGTTTTATTTTCTCCAGCTCAGTCTTTATGTTATATTAAAGGGGACGGGCATCCGTCTTGTTTATGTCCTCCCTCAGCCTCTCAGTCAGTGGCAGTCCTTTGCTATATCACATTTTTATGGCCTTACCTTTAAGCGGCTCTTTGTCACGCCGAGCCTTGGATTTAAAGATACTGAATTAATCCTTTGCAGCAATATTCAAAAGATAAACCCTCCACGTACGTTACATATCGCTGCTGTCGTAAGAGGAACCTGGAATCTCTGCTTAACAAATACTCTCAGCCCCTACGCTTGATTGTCATGCTAAAAATAAGCGTTTTTTTTATTTGTCTGTGAATATTTCTACAAGATTGTTGTCCCACGTGTGCAAATGAAATCCCACACATATACATTTTTTTTTGCGTCTGCAGTAACCTCATGTGCAAGCAGTCTCCTCCAAATGTTCACACCTGTCTCAGCAGCATTTTTAAAGAGAAATCTGACTTTTTTCAGCAAGGTTGTCACCCTCAAAGAAAATCACACATGGTTCTAACTGTTCACACCCGTCATTGTGGGATGTGTAAACGCCTCTGAAAGCCATTCACTCACACTTTGTAGTCAGTCAGCCTTTGCTCTTATGTAACCTTTGATTTTTCAATATCATAAATGAACAAAAAAAGAAAAAAACGCCAGAAAAACGAGACACCGGTGCCTCTGCTCACTGTCCTCCTTCCGTCCTCCCTTCCTCCTGGGTTAATCTAAGCAATGCTTTATTAATGGCGTAATATTGTCTCCCATTCAGAGGCCAGACAATAGCAATGCAGCACTTTAACACTAAAGCAACCAGGACACACACACACACTCATGCACACACACCCCGTACACAGCTGCTCTGCCGGAGTCTCTCATGCAGATGTTGAATTGGGCAGACCACCCTGAAGCGTAGGGGTATACAGTACCACGAGTCTCACTGCCGCCAAACCTGCCGTGATGGATCGGCCCGCTCTCATGCCAGCTACGACGAGTGAGAGATGGCTCGCTCCCATTGGTCCCACTCCAAGCGTTAATGTTTGTTCCCAGATTGTAGCACGAAAAGGCCCTTTAGCTGCTCTCATAAATATGGTAAAGAGGTGGGGGAAAAAAAAAATAAGACTGATCCATCACAGGAGTTATGAAGGTTTGCACACACAAGATCACAATGGAACCGCAGCTCATGTGGTAAGGGGAAAGAAGAGGATACTGATAGCTGTTGTTTGTTTGTTTTAAAGTGCATCCTTTCCAATTAGTAAAGTTTTCGGATCAAAAATGGTGCGATCCTTCCTCCACAGCCAAAAGATTACAGTGAAGCTTATATATCAGCCCTTTATAGTGCTTCAGCTCTCTGATCCAAGCTTTCCCTTATGTTCAAGGGTAAAACTGTCGCCCGGTATGAAAACAGCCATAAACCAAGCATTGTTCAGAGGTATTTTCCTCTATTTTCCGATGCCAGATGCTGCATGTTATATGAAATGCCCCCGTCGTATTTTTCACGGTGACAGCACCATAGCTTACTCTAAGGGGACTGGGGTTAGTTTATCCTCAACTGGTGTATTACTCTTTGAATGTCTCTAAGTTAAACTGCTGGTGACAGCTTATCAGTCAATGTAATGCACAATGCCTCTATGTGTGCCGAGCAGGGGAGTAATTCAATATCCCTATATGATTCAAGGCAAAAAGAGGGAAAAAGAGATTTATGCCTCCAACGGTGGCAAGGGACATTAATGTTGGCGGAGTCTGAACTTCCCGCAAGAAAAATCTATCCCACACATCAGTCTTCCATTTGTAATTTATTCTAATATTAAATTGTGTTTACCAGCAAAGACAAATGGAGAGCTCAAACACATGCAAATCTGGGGGAGAACAGGGAGAGGAAAATAAGGACAGTAAATAATATTCATTTTTTTGTTGAATGCAGTGCTTTTCTGTTTAGTCTGCTGAGATTTCTTGGTTGAGACTTTTTCTGCCCCGACAGGCGGAGCGAATAATTCCTCTTTTCTCTGTGATGTTGTCCCGTGTTATTCTCTTTGTTTTTGCACCTCCGCGGGGCCACGCTCTTTCACAAGTGGCCCGATCTCCGAGTTAGCCATGAAATCCCACCGCAGTGACCTCCGACCTGCAGCTAAACCCTTTCCCCAACAGCAGTCAGATAATAAACACGAGGATCGGGGAGCACATCACTATGCCTACACAACTTTGCATGTGCATCCACCAAAAACTGACAGCAGGCTGAAATAGCACTCAGAGGCTGATACCACATACCGACACACAGCACACCAGACTTCTCCATCACTTCCAAACGTGAATTTCTGACATTTTTTTTTATCCGCCGCACCTCAGAGTTTACGAGCCGGGTCAAGATTGTTCGTCTCATTGAAACGACCTTCTCCCCTCTCACGATTTCGGACTCAGAGGGAGAAGGGATAAGAATGGGCTGCTCTCGTTTGAAAAGCTGCACCTGTCCCACCATGTGTACGAACATGAAGGGCCGACTATCTATTTTTACATGCAACTTATGCATAATTGGCATAATAGTGGAGAACTATACGAAGCATACAACTTTTATTACATGAGGCATTAAATGAGTTTTAAATCGGGCCTGGGGTTTTGTTGATAGTTTGTTTGTGGGTTGTTTGTTGAGAATGATCTCTTAAATCTTTCAGTTTCAATAATTCATTATGAAATAAATTTAACTTAATTTGATTTACCCATATAATTGTGTGCCCGATCCTTTTGTTATGACTCTTAAAAAGAAGTTGACCTATTAACTGGAGACTTGAAGAAATAATATGCAGTAAAGAAGCTACTGATTACATTTAATATTAACAAATAATTAAAAATGACCTAAACCACCAGAAAACTGACAACCAAGTCCTCCTCCTCTTTCTGTGTAGCCAAACTTCACAGTTGTCCAAAAATGACTGAAAACACACCAGCAAACCACACGATCCTCTTCCTTACAATAAACACGTCCAGTGTTGTTAATTCTGAGTCCTTCAGAAACTCTATAGAGCACCAAACGTGTATTAATCTGCAACTGAGAGTAATCCCCAACTAATGCACAATTTACTGGCGTCTGAGTATCAGTTGCTAAAAAGTACAGTGCCCAGCTGTTGAAGGAAACGATTTGGTCTTTTTAAGAATGAAATTACATATTTGTGACCTGTTTTAAAAGATTTATGTCTCTAGTCTCAGTGAGCGTTCTTGAGGCTGTCAGCCTTATCTTTTATCCTTTAATAAGGGCTCCACAGCTAAAATGATTCATCAGATCTGTGGCTGTAAATGTCAAGTGGAAAGGGACTTGGTCAGGACGCACTACAGCTTTTTTTAAAGAAGGTAAGCGGTCAGACGATTGTGGAGAGGTTTCTCTACGCGCCTTGCTAAAAGCTCATTGGTATGCACAAGCCAAAGGGATTTTTCACAACGTGGCAACCCAAAAGTTATTTCTATTAATGGCTACTGATTGAATGAAACATGAATAGCATCCATGGTTAATAACAATAACATAACATTAATTACCAGTTATAAAATACTTGTAAATGTGAAAAGATACAAGTGATACTGCAACACACACATCCCACTCCCAGGTGTTTGTAAGCTGTGTGGTTCTTCCCAGCAGCTGATGAAACACAGTCAGCTTTCACCTTTTAGAGTCAGCGATGAACTCCACATAATCAGATTAGCTGGCTTCTCTTATCTAAACATCTACAAGTGTTACTGACCTAAACTAATGCCACCATATAGCCTGAGAAAAATCAACACCCCAGCTCATGTTCTCTAAACTGCTCGCTGTCCATTTACAGGCCATTTAAAATAATCGTGGGTAACACACATTATTTCCAAAGGACTTTTTGGAAAAGCATGCCTGGAAGGAAAGCAGATACTCTCTTAATCCAGTTGCCACAGAAGCATCATTAATTCCCTTAATGAACCTGTAACCTGAGAGATGTTAACCTGTGAACTTGTCATCCCGAACACACATTTTGCGGTGAATCACAAAAACAGGCTTATCTCCCCTTCGTAAGGAACTGGCGGTGGAGCGGCTTTGTTTTCCGGGGGGATATGAGCGCAGTGCGGTCACGGACGTTAGTGAAGGCATTAGCAGAGTGGTGCAGCCAGGCCGCTTCCTGCCACGCAGGGTTACGGTGTCACGCCTTGAGCTCTGATTGAGTTACAGTCCAGAGAGAGAAGGTCACGGTGCCTCTCCAGCACGGCTGCCACTCACATTTGCCCAGACTCCAGAGCACTCTGATATGTGGAAATTACTCACACACGCACACACACACACACCTTATAGTCCCTCAAGAAAACCTGAGGTCATTTGAAACTGGTGTATGTGTATAGGTTGTTTGTTCGGAGGTGTTTTACAATTGTGCCATGTTAGATCAGAGTGGAGCTGAAGCATTGCTGGGTATCTAACCTCATTACATTCTGGACACTGACTAAAATGTCTCCATGTCAGTGATTTACAACTATCTAGTATCTAAAGTTGTCATCAAACTTTATTCTGATTTGTAGTCTTGTATACTTCTTTGTTCACATAGTAGAAAGAAATAACAAATACCTTACCCAAAGCTATGAGATCTCTCATTTGGCAAAAACTGTCGATAAACTGCTGACAACGTTGTTGCAAAGCAAATCTAAATAAAATAGATTTTTAAAATGTATTTATCTAATCTCATTTATCTAATTTAATTTGATACGTTAGAGAAGTAATGCAACAAAAGAAGCTAGATCAGGTTATTAAATTATGTGAGTTGAACAGTTGGTGTAACTAAAGTTTTTTTGTGTTCTTCCTGTTCCGTTGACATTAAATGTAAATGTGAATTTTTCCTTTGGTTGGTGGCTAGCACTGAATCCGTTGCTGCACTCAACAACCTTTGCTAACGTTATGAACGTCATGAACAGATAACCACATTAACTTTATAGAGAAGCTTCACAGAGCCGTATCTTGGTTCAAGTATATGTTTGAAACATATCGAGCACATAGGGGAAAAGTCTAAGGGTATAGATTTGCAGATAAAGCAAAGGTTTCTGTGGACATTTTAATACTTCCTTATAGTGAGGCTTACAGCTAAACAAGCGAACCCCACAGGCACTTAATGTTTGATACATAAAGCAGATTTTTGTTAAACTAATCACTTAAACAATATTTTTTGCTAATGTTAGATTGAACGTTATTTATTTAAGTTGATAAGACAACATAAGCATTTGACAAAATGATTTTTTGTTAAATTAACAAAAAGGGGGTAATATACAATGTATAAATCTAAAAGCAAGGTATTGTATTTTTCAAAAGATGTTGTTGAGTTTAAACCTAACCAAATCTTTATCATAGAGGTGGCCAATGAGAAGAAAGACTGTTTGTCCAGTGGTTATGTACATTTTAGAGGCAGTGACAAACATGGTAATATCATTTAGATTGCTTGTTGGTGTATATTTTGGTCGGATTGTTATGTTGAAGGCCTTGATGTGTGAGGACGTGCATGCTAAAATAAAGGTGTCAGCACACGGTGGTTTATTCCATGGTTAAACAAAGATGGCATAAAACATCTGCATGTTGTCGTGCAGAAAACAAGCATGCAAATTCTCACACTTGCACAGCTGTACCTGCGCATGCGTGCACACACACAAATACACCCACACACAATCAGATGATTGAGTTCTCTTCCCTTAATAAACCACTGATTCAGCATAAGTATAACCATTGATTGGTGACTTAATTCCCAATTCAAATTATCATCCTGGGTCCCTATCCAAGGTTGACATGAGCCTTGAGCTTTGGTGCGACTAAATTATACTCCACTCCCTGTTAGCCACCCCCACCCCGCCTCTCTCTCTCTCTCTCTCTCTCTCTCTCTCTCACACACACACACACACACACACACACTCCCAGTTCCCCCATCTCTCTCCCCTGTATACCTCTCTCTCAGTGCAGCCCAGGTGCTGATACAAGCAGAAATCCTCCACGCCCCATCGCTCCCAGAACACATACGCACTTACAGACACACACAAACACACATACAAAGCAAGCACAACCAAATACCCCCACACACACACACACACACACACATACACACACACACACCTCCATCCACTACACCTCTTCAGAAAAGCCGAGGGGAGGCAGCATTCGTCTCCTCTCTATTTGCTGTGTTAGCACGGACGCGATATGAAGCGCAGGAACACTGTAGTTTTTCTGTTGAGGGACGAGGCTGCTGCATGCCGGCTAAAGCGTGTGTGTGTGTGTGTGTGTGTGTGTGTGTGTGCGTGTGGTAGGAAGGAGGGAGAAAATAAGAGATTATCACTGTGATGCATTGGCGGCTGCAGTCTTAAGTCACCCAAGGTTGTGGCCCTTCTCTCTCAATGAGGATGTAGTGGCCAATAACGGTGCTTTGTCAGTCCAAAGACAGAGAGAGTGGAAGGAGACGGAGGAGGAGAGACAAGCAGAGGAAGAGTGAAAAGTAGTAAACACCAGAAAGGTGGCGCAAGAGGAAGAGGAGGAGTGGATTGAGTCTGCTATTGTCTCTGCTTCATCAATATCCTCTTATATAAATGTCAGCTGTACCATTTCCCTCATCACTGTTTCACCACCCCACTGGCTTTATCCTCTGGTACAAGGGGAGGGACATCACTCTCTCTCGTCTCTCTTTATCGTTTTTCTCCCACCCCACTCCCTAAATCGCTTTACTCTTTCTCCCCTTTTTTTCCCCTCGTTTCTCTCCGCCGTGTTTCTTTCCCTCCTTTCTCACTCTCCCTCTCCGTGTGCCCTCTCCCTCTTTATCATTCTTTATCTCTCCTTCCCTCCCTCCCTCCCTCCTGTCTCTTTGCCTCTCATGGCGATGCGTCACTAGCCTGCCCCCATGAAACAAGTCAATTTTCTGCCAGCTCGGCGGATGAATAAATCTCCCTGGCTCTGCTCAGAGCGATGGGGATATTTATCTAAGTGGAGTGTGTCCTCCTCGGCTCAACGCCACCGACTTCTCGTCTAAGGCCCCCCCAACCCCTATTTTTTTTTTTTTTGTGCAGGAAGAGGAGATGGAGAAAGCAATTGCTAAGGAGGGATGTGAAAGGTAAAAGAGGTAAATAAAAGCACGAGAGCAGGAGGAGACAGTGGGCGATGAAAAGACAGACACAAAGAAATCACAGCGAGGGGAGAGAGGGTGAGAGAATTAGGCGGTGAGAAATATGAAAAAGATGGATAGATGGGGTGGGGGGGCGGGGGGTGCGGATAACGGAGCCGCCTCGAACAAAGCCTATAAAGCAGCAGCGCGGCAGAGAAGTGAGGCAGGGGCATTAGTCGAGCCTGCTCGGGTTTAAACGGCAGGAACAGGCACAGATCTGGATGAATGGCAGCCCTCTTCCTTCAGGCCACACTAATCTGTTGGGGAGAGAAAGAGGGAGAGAGAGAGAAAGAGAGAGAGAGAAGCAGGTTATTGGGCCCGCCTGTGAAGAAGCAGAAGAAAAAGAAGAAGACACAAAACTGAAAGACAGAAGAGGAGACGAGATGGGCATGGTTTTCAAAATCATGATTGATAGATGGGGGAGTTTTTTTCCCCCTGAAATAATCATTTCTAAAAAAGCGTGAGGACGCTTGGCAGGCAGCAGCAGTAGAGAGCGGATGCTGTGTCGCACAGATTCGCAGGATAATCAGCACGAGGTGAATTTGTCCGGGCTCGACTCATATCTCTTACATTTTTAATGCGGCGTTGTATTTTGCAGTGTAACAAGTCTGAAGATTTAAAAAGCTTTGGGCAGCGGCGACGGTATTTGCGGGAAGGAGGGGGGTCTTGCTAGCTACTTGCCACAGCATTAAAGCAAAGTAAATAGCTGTTGTGTCTCATTACCATTCATTTTTAAAGGGGACTGTTAGTATAATGAATGCCTGTGCTATCTTCTCTGCATCCTCCTCCTCCTTCAATATTAAGAAGAGTAATACTATCTTTCACGCTAGATAAAGTGCAAGCAAATATTTCCTTTGCAATTAAAATGGTCAATTTTGCTTATGCACAACGGGCACCGTGTAACACCAAGTTTTGGACTTAATTACCTACAATAACAGTGTGATATATTGGGTGTGTGGTTCTTTGCTGGGAGAGCATGATACAAAACAAGACGCTTTTAATAAACTCATAAAGACAAGCCCAGGCCCCATGGAGCATATAATGTGTGAGTGTGTGTGGGAGTGTGCAGTCTTTAATTTGTTTGCACACAAAAAGAGACAAAGATGAGCACCAGCACTGATAGTGCACATGCGCAAAACGTCACAAAAATGTGTTTTTGGTTATGAGTTTTGAATGACTATGCCATTTTGTTACATTTTAGTGTCAGTCTATAAAAAAAAAAAAAAACATTTTGAATTCTTGTGTAACCAACCAGCACCGACATGTTTTTCAATTATGTCAGGGTTAAAGGTTGAGAGCTCGCCTCAACCTTTTTGCCCCAGGTTTTCTGTTGTTTATGTTCTCACCAATGGTTATCACCATCAACGCTTTTATGGAGGTTTTCCCGCAAATCCGTTTTAAACTGGTTGTAAAATTAGTGCTGATTCTGTTGAATCTGTCATGCCAAATGCTGAATTAAGCTTTCATGTCACACCAATCAAATTCATCACATTAGAAATAACAGCGTATCAGCACATTTCCCCCTTAAATGTTGAAAGAGTCGTTACAGACTTGTAAACGTATTTAATCTTATTTCATTTCAATCCCAGCATGAGGACAGGTTTGTTCAGGTTATGTTAGGTGTTTCTCTTTGATTTTGATAGGCTACATTTCTGCTATATTGGAATTTAACATCTTTAAGAAAAATCTTAGAGAAACTGAAAGAGTTCACATTTTCAATTTCTTAAATTCAGTCCAGTTCTTAATCTTAAATTTAGTTCTGGATAATCCATTGGCTTCAATTTGAACAATTCTCATTGGAATTTCGAGAATGACACAGACACTGTATCTTGAAATAACACTGATGTTGAATTTTTCCTGTGTCATTTTTCCATCACAAATAAAGATCTATTCACCTCCTGTTTTATTCGATGCAGAAATCTCTTATAGATATCAAAAAACCTGGACAAATAAGGTAAAAGCTATGTGCATCGCTAGCTACCACCATTTGGAAGTGATAATATATCTTGTTGTTTTTTTGGTTTAAATTGGATTAATTTTTACACATTAAAGTGAAATTAAATAATTTATTGTCACAGAAGCACAACCAGGCAGCACATATGGTTCCTGCACATTTTCAATGGGCCATGTTTAAGAAGGCGCTATAGGTTGCCATGTGTAATATTTATGTTGTCACTACATTAGCATGATGAATGCAGACACTTTTTATTAGAGACAAATGAACGCTATTCTGACACAATTATGGCAAAAACAATAACAGCGCTGTGTGAGCCGCTCCATGATTGATAATACATCGGAGGGGGGGGATTCAGTGGTATTGGGCTTAACCAGGCTTTCCCTGAGGGGTTTTCCTTTGGCATTAGTCAGGCAAATCCCTTTGTCAACCTCTCCCCTTGCCATTTTTATTCATAAGCATTTGGCCCTAAGAAAGACATCAAACCAAGAATACAACGAGAGGTCAACATCGTCTTTGCGCAATGTTAACCTCTGCATTGATGAAGCTAATTCACATTTCCTCAGTCCAGCCTACGGGGGTTCAGCGGAGGAGGGGGAGGAGGAGCAAAGGGAGGCAGCAGGGTGTGTGTGTGTGTGTGTGTGTGTGTGCAAACATGCATGCATGCATGTGTGTGTCTGCTTGTGCCTCTGTGTGTGTCAGCAGCCACTTTGTAGTGAGTCTTCCTCTTGACCTGGGCCCCTCCACATGGGGTTTGTATTGATAGCGCTCGCTGAAAGGAGGGGAAAGTGAATGTTGTCCGAGCTCATTGGAATGACAATGGGGGCATATGGTTGTGTGTGTGTTGGGGTATGGTCATGGCAGCCACCATATTCCTCTGTGCAGGGTTGCCAGGTGCTTCATGAACGGACCCACTGAGAGTCGACAAATCATACACAAATGCAACAGACTGGCTCGTGGCTCTCCTGCCCAACAGGGGGGATTCTCTGTAGCTGTCAGATGCTTTTTTCCCTTCTCTTTTTTTCTCCTCTCCAACTTTGATCAAAATAAGATAACAAACCATAACAGCTTAAATGGAAAAAAAAAAGAAATTACATTTGAGATGCCTGTCGAGCACAGTCACCATCCATTATCTGTTTATCCTGCTAATCAGAGCCCCCTTCTTTGAACACTGTAAAAACCCCACAGAGAACAAGAGAATAAAGATAACCTGATGTAGTAGCATCCCCTCCCACACAAAGCCACTTCTTCTGTCATGAATAGTCAGCTCCACCCTAATGACTATTCAATACAGTCTGCAGGCTGCAGATGAACGGCCAATCCACAGCAGCATCTGCTGCGGGCCTAACTCGCCAGACGCCAGCCTTGTAAGAGGGCCATTGCAGGCTAATTGAAAGACAGAGGCCATCTCTCAAAGACAATGTTTGTGTGTGTGTGTGTGTGTGTGTGTGTGTGTGTGTGTGTGTGTGTGTGTGTGTTGGGAGGGAGACTTGACAGAAAGAAGAGTGAGAGAGAGAAAAGAGAGAGGAAAATAATTGACAAAGGATGGAGGGAATGAAGAAGAGGGAGTGAGGAGGAGAAAGAGACACATTCCTCTCCTCGCAGTAAGAACAGCTGACCTGTCAGCATTTGTTCCCATGCGGCCATATTGGAAAAACCCCTATGGGCATTGAATTAACACAACCCAAACCCGCTCTGTGTAATTAGACTGGCCTTGTGGTCTTATCTTATTTTAAATACATGTTTGAATCCTATAAGCTCAGATTTGGTTCAGGTCTTGGACACTGGTGCTTCCTTGATGATTAAAGGTGGAACCAACAGGATATCTTGGGGTTGAAAATGTTGAGCAGGTAATTGAAGCGTGTTATAAACAGCAAATGATAAATAATAAAATCCAGTTTGATCTATAATCTTACATACGAGTAATCAACAGAGAGGCAGCTGGTATTTACACTTCTGAATGTGACAAATTGGATTTTCTGTTGATTTTCACCTCAAGGTCTCTTTATCCTCCTTTGCGAGTCTTTGCATCAAAAAAAAAAAGAAAAAAACAAAGAAAAGAAAAGAAAAACAGCCTCGGCAAACGAAAAACTAAAGGATTGCTGTCATAATTCTCCTCAGTTCTCCTCTGGCAGTTTTTATTACCGAAGGCGGTGAATAATCTTTTCCACCCTGGCCATCCCAAATAACACAATCCTTCAGCATCACTGCTTACTGTGTTTTATGGTGACGCGTAGATGAGAAAGGAAGAACATTCAAATGAAGCACTATCTACCGCTGCGCCATAGCACTCACAGCGCGTTGCAGGGATTTATCAGCAGCCTGTGAATGTGAGGAAGCAGAGAGAAAACTGAAAGCACGCGGAAGTGACTGTTGTTTAATTGTTTAACCGGTCACTTTCAAACGAAGAGAACAGATTGTGAGAGGGCGACTAAAAACGAGGTGAAACGTGTTCTCAGCGACGGGCTAATGGCCGACACTGGCGTCATATTCGATGGCCACATATGTGCTGTTTCAAAGTGCGCTTTCTGTAAATTAGGAATGCTTATGTTCAAGCTGCGCCAACAACAAGTGTACAGGCCCCAAACCACACCAGTACGATCAGGGGCGTGCAGCCAGTCTGTCACCGGCTGGCAGAGGAGTGCAAGAGGAGCAACTGCTCCACCAGGTAGGACACAGAAAACACATCTGAAGGGGCTCAGGTTCAGTTTTATGGTGTTATCAGAAGGGGGGGAAACAATGTTGGCACCCTTTTCGCATTAAAACATTGGTGTCAAACTATTTATTGACTGAATGGTTCTTTATATAGTCCATCGCAGTGAGACTATGTTGTATTACTTCAGCCAGAGACCCATGAAAAGGTTTCTTTAAGGAGAGTAACTCTGCATTATACACTCCCCATGGGGTGGCTTCAGCACTTCTTGTATTTCTTGAGAGACTGTGCACCTGTTTTTGCTTCTCCTTGTATGGGGATAATGTCATGACTTGTTAATTTATTGACTGTTGTGTTCGACTCAGTTTTTATGTTTCTTTTTATTTATTTTTGCAGCTTGCGTGGGGGGTTGGTGGCACAGAGCAGCGAGTTAACCTTTTTTTCACAATCAAATCTTATGAAAGGCCACGATTTCCTTTTAGTTTGGTGAGAGGTAGAGTGGAGGTGGCCTTCCAGTTTTAAAGGGTTCATTCAATCAATTGAAAGAATGAATATAATTTTCTATGGCAAAATGTAACAAAGAATCATGTTAAGATATTTTACTATATTTCAAGTATATGATTTTATTTATATATATATATATATATATATATATATATATATATATATATATATATATATATATACACACATTTGAATATATTTGAGTGTATATATATGTACACACATATATATGTGTATTTTATACTCCCTTGAATGTATTTAACAGTTCTACTGTTAAATTTATTTAACAGTTCTACTTGCTAGTTACTTACTCAGATTATATTATAAGATATGAAGCATTTCTTTAGAAGAAACATTCAACAAAGTAGTTAGAAAATCTACAACAACATTAAAATGCTGACTCCATTACTGCAGTACTGAGCAGCTCTAATTCTACCTTAATACAATGTGCTGATGATAATTAAATTCATTTAATTCGAGTTTAGTAAAGGTGAAAATTGTAAAAACAAAAACAAAAAAAGAAGGAGTAAAAGTTTTTGTAAAAATTGAAATGGAGTATTTATGCACTACACTATTTCTTCTACCTCTCATATTTTCACACCTACACAGGTACTGGACCATGCAGATAACTTTCTCCTCTGAGGAACTGCTCATTTATTCTGAAGCTAATTCAACTTTGCTTGTGTTAAAGTGACCCTTTGTGATTTTTGCTAAACAGTGGTCACAATGGCTTTAAGCCACAATTATGAGAGACTGATATCCTAAAACACTTCCACTGACATTAGCAACTATTAATTACTACTAGTCATAGCAGATCAAAAACAAAAACAAACAAACAGCAGAGTATTTTTAATTCTTTTAGAGTGTTATTGCTTATAAATTCTGTTTGTTTTTTAATTTACAAGACATAGAATGTGTTTTTTTTTCTTTCAAACACACCCCAGTTTTCCTTTAACGTATATTTTGTCACCCTTAAGTCCTGGGTGCCATTATTTCAATGTTAATTCATTGTCTACTCTATAGTGTTTGTATCTTAAACCATGTAATTATACCTGAGCCAATAAAAATGAGCACGTGGATCTGAAGTCTCAGAGGTGAACCACGGTTTCATGGGCAGATGCCGGCAGAATAAGCGAGAGAGTCATTTATTTGTGACTTGGTTGAACTAACCCTTTAACAAGACCCGGGTGGAAGTGGCAGCAAAGAGCCCCCGACCCCGGAGAGAAGTGTTTCCCGGGCGTCACGGCGCGGTCCACGTGCGTCCCGGCGATAATGGAGCAGCTTATGATCCAGCAGCACTGGCGCTGCACTGCGAGGCAGGAAAAGCCGGGCCGTCAGGGATTTGTCAGAGGCCTGTTATTACATCTCTAGTCACATAAAATATGGCTGCCTCTCCGGAGATCCAACGGCTAGATAAATCCACTCTCCTCCAACCAGACTGGCCCCCGCGATGAGAGCATCCAATGGTGTACCTCAGCCGGTGACCCCTGGTAATGACGTGTGATTTATACAGTACACGTTTTTTTTTTAAACCGAGAGACACATCCGAGACATCTCTGCCTCTGTATCTATATCTGGTGTCATGCGAAGATAACAGGCGGGCCTTTGGGAGCCGGGAGACGTGACACCCATCTTTGGGGTCTCGCAAAATGGCTACAATGTGGATAGTTTCCCCCTGCAGCTGTCTGAGCGCAGCCCGAGCCTGCAGTGAGCGCCGTGTCTCCTCCTGCATGAGGTCACACACACACACACACACACACACACACACACACACACACACATTGCAGGATGGCACTTTAAGCTAACAGACCGCAGTGTGGACGGTCTAAATCAACACCTGGTTGGGAGGAATAAAGGAGGTTCTTCTAATCCATTAGAGTGGCAGATTACAGGGGCGCAGCGAAGATACTGTGAAATGACGCAACTGGATTATGATCAACCGCAGCTTTGGAGGGTGGGTTTGTTGCATATTTAAATTCAACACCAGCTTGTCAAAATGCCAAAACAACAACAACAACAACAACAAAAAAAGTCCCCGACTAGACACCAGGAGGCATCAGTGCAGGAGCGAGCAGTGTATCAGGGAGAGTCAGTTTGCAGACTGTCAGTGATGTGGTCCTCACTGTCCCCTGCCAGGGAACGTCCCCTGCACAGTCTGGTAGCTTAAGAGATTAAGTTCTGTGGCTAAAGGAGAGCTGAGAGGCCGGCCCGTGTCGTTGACCTTGGCAAGCCGAGACTCAGAGAGGATGACACACCACTACAAATATCTGTCTTTAATAAACAGGCACTGAACACCACGATCCGACCCAGCCCAGCTGTAAACACACACATCTGATGTTAAGGGGGAAATAACGTTTTATTATACGGCCTTCTAATGTCTGTTCTCGCAGTGCATCAACCTGTCTTTTAATTTGGTTATTTAAATATTTCCTCATATAATATTATGACATGACACTCTTTAGTTTGCTGTTTTAATTAAATGTGCTGCAAAAGTTGTTGTCTGTTTGTTTTATTCAGTGGGGTGGGTTAGACAGTTTTAATAAAGCAGTGAGTTGTTGTGTTTTTAATCATTTCTCCTTTTTTTCCCATGCAGACTTTTTTATGCATTAGTGAAACTCTCTTTTAAAATGTCTACATAAGTTGTATTGTATTTATATTTAATTTTTTACACTGTTGTCGTCTCTGAAATTGGTGAAAATAATTAGAGGGCTAAAAGTAACTCAATAGGGAGAGAAAAGTGTTCAATAGTTCATATTTCAACACGACATCCAGAGAACAGTTAGCTCTGAAATCAGATCTGACCCCCCACCAGCAGCAAGGAGAAACTGCCTGCCTGCTTTCCTTTTCTTTTTTTTT